>MU228093.1:3015032-3025156 GCA_018584345.1 Thuja plicata
ATAATAATTATATATTTTAGAATATATAATAATTATATATTTTAGAATATATAATAATTATATATTTTAGAATATATAATAATTATATATTATAATATTGTTAAAATATATTATAATTAAAATTTGTAAACAATAAAATATAATAATAAAATATTAAATAGAGCATCTCATAAAAATATATGTTAATTAAAAAACTAATTTCAAAATAAATTAAATGATAGATGAATTATATATTACAAATTATGGTTAAAAACTTCGTGAAAAACAAATTTGGTGAAGCTTCGAAAAAGGGGTCCTATAAGACCAAATCAATTAAACCAATCATAAAGCAGATAAGTAATTTATATCATTTATTTAATTCATAAATAAATATTTAAACATTAGAAGTATTCTAATAGCGAAAAATAGTGACTTAGGATTGGTTCATTCACGCAAAACTAATTCACGAATGGTCACAACCGAATGCAATAGTATATTGCCTACGACAAGTACAATAAAAGATTTTGAAACAAGTTTTATAATATGATTATTTTATATAATATAACATGATAAAATGTTATATTAAATAATAATAGAATATTTTCAAATGTAATTACTTCAACTTTTCTGATATAAATATTAAATTTATAATTACATATTATTTACCAATTAAATGTTATTTTTTACTATGTACATATAAGTTTATAATATTTTTTAAATTAATAATTTACTTGTTAATTTATAATTTTATTTAAATTTATTAAAAATATTATTATATTATACAATAAATAATAATAAATGTATCTGTTTAAAAATATCAAAAGATATGATTCTCCTCCCATTATAAAAGAATAGTCACATATATCAAATTTATGATAAGTTCTTTAATTCATTATTTATCCCTTTCTTCTAGCTCCTATCTTTTAGACTTGTAATTTATTACTTCTTCTCCATATATAAGAATTCATAATTTTATATTCAAAATCATAAAAGCAACCATCAATCTTATGCGGACTCTTTTTCTCATCAATTTTAACAAATATTTGATCCAAGGAAAAAAAATTCTACTTTAAACATGCTAATTATAGTAATGCCTAGTGCTAATCCAATTTTATTAGTGAAGAGTCTTAATAAGATATTTATTTTTTACTTTTTGGTTTTAAGCTAATTTATTTAAATGGTTTTTGTTTTCTTTTATATTACATTTTGAAATAGTTTTTTAAATTAAAAATTTTATTTGAAAATAATATTTTTTTTATTTTTATATATTTTTATTTTAATTTTTTGATACATTTTCTAGAAATTTTAGTGTTTACTGTTTTAATGATAATATATTAACAAATTTTACATCATATTATTTGATAAATATATTAGATAATTTTAAAATCTAAAAATTTATTAGAAAATGAGTTTTTTTTAAATACAATATATATCGTGATTATATTTTAGATCACTTTGAGATCCCTCATCATGAAAATGATAAAGAAATTAAATTATTGGGATTTGAACTTTTGGCACTTCCTAAATAAATATATGGTGAGTTCAGATAAGGAGGAGAATAATAAGAAATTGCTTAGAGTGAAAATAAAGTTAAACTATTTTAAAATTGTAACTAACCATGTGTGAAACAAGGTAAAATCATGGTTGTCTCTCTCTCTCTTTCTCTCTCTCTCTCTCTCTCTCTATATATATATATATATATAGTTAAAAAAATAAATATACTAAAATTCTATTCTTTTGATTAAAAAGCAGCCACAACGAGGGGATTGACCCATAACGTCAGACATAGCCAACACGAGAAGTTCCAGACTAACAACACATTACCAGCACCAATACACCCTCAGGCAATACCCGTCTTTAAAATCAAAAACAAAAAAATGATTGACCATAGGTCCCAACTTCACCATGAAATTGGTAACCAGCCTATGATCACCAGTAAGAACAGTCCCCACTAAGTTAACAACATTGTTCCAAATAACCCAAACATTAGTATAAAGTCAATTATCAAAACCAGTCTTATGGCTAATAGAGTCACTAAACATATTAAAAAATAGGCCCTTAACGACTGACCACCAACAGCTAAAGTTTAAGAACAACATTAAAAACAAAAGGAAAGTCATTTGGGGTTTTTCTACCCTTCATTGAGCAATGGCTTCAACCATTAGTCCACCAAAAACTTGAAAAGTTTCCCATCGTGCTTCTCTTTCTCCGAAGTCTTCAAACTCTCCTGGTGTAGAAGGTGGAAAGTCTTGGTGAGCGAGTGCATCACTTTAACTACGAAGTCCTCCACCCTGTTAAAACTCTCGCCCATCTCCTTGATCTCACCTTTCAGCACTTGTAAATCCTCTTTAGTACTAAGGTCTTGGATCTTATATTGAAGCCGCAGAAGATCATCCTTCATTTGATGCATGTTTGCCTTAATTTCCTCATTTCTGTCCTCTGAGGCACCAACATTATTCCCCTGAGTGTCCTTCTTTGCACTAGTCTCCTCCGGCATGCCCAAAGGCAATGTAGGAGTAAGCGGAGACTCAATTTTGTTTCCTCCCGATGCTTTCATTCTTGAGAAGTCTATAGTGGGAAGTTTGAAACTAGACGACACCTATGTGGATTCTTGGCTTCTTTCACCTCCCTCCCTAGTCAGGGTAGATTTTCCCTTATCCTTGTTTTAGTTGTCATCCTCCTTAATTTTTATCTTTTTCCCCTTCTTGTTTTCTTCACTTTTCCCTTTTTTCCTCCCTTTTTCCTCCTCAGACTCCACCTCTTCCTCATCCACCTCAAGGTACATTTTCCTAACTGCATTTTGCTTGACATGAGTGTTGGAAGAAATCTTGTGGTACCTCCTCTTTTTTTCACTATCCTCCTCTTCTTTCGTAGAGTCAATGTTAATTTGAATATCCCCCACCTTACCAGCCTGGCCTTGGCATGTTTCCTTAGATTTTTTCCCCGTGGGAGTAGGCATTTTAGAGGATGAAGTAGGTTGAGACGGGGAAGCAATATTCTCTTTAGGGTTATTAGCAGAGATGGTATTCAATTTTTGCAAGGTAACAATTCTTGGAGGACATAGGGCTCGGTGAAAATTATACAACCGAAGAATGAGCCCTTGGTGGAGGATACAATGGTTCTTCTTGGTTTTTCTCTTCCCCCTCACATCTATAACATACACTTCCAATGAATACAACTGAAAGAAAGGGATGGAGATCTCTTCATTATAATGGAAATGATTTCAAAATGGGAATGATAGCAAGTCCCAAAATGACCTTCAAGGGTGATATATTTAATTAGAATGAAGAATACCTCATTCCAAGGTTTAGGCAGCTCATCGTGCTTGAAACCACCACATAAACAAACAAACACCTCCCTTTTTTAAAGAATCTATTAACACTAGTGTCATCGCTGCTCTTGGTAACCTTCTTCCACTTTCTACCTTCCAGGGATAAATCTGTGGCTTGAGCTATCACTTCTTCATTAATCACAAAGGTGATACCATTAATGGTAACCTTATGATCTTCCCAAGAATCAACAACCTGCATTGATATAATTTCATCGTTTCCCTCTATGGCTTCCATGTAGGCGTAAAACTCATCTTCCTTTAGGTACATTACGGCATAAGGGTTTTGGAGAAACCCATCCTCGATTATAGGCGTGCGGTTCCCTTCTGACCATATCTCCTCCCATCTCAATGCTATTCTCCTAAAGCTGCACTTCTTCCCGAGGCTCCAGAGACAACACAACTAAACTCCCAATGCAAAACACAATCCAGAACCAAACCCAGCTCAAATAGCCATTGCAACAAACCTATCTCAAACAACCATTGCAGAAAACCAACGTACCCAGAATAGTGGTAATTGTAATCATCTTAATGAAAATTAGGTAATGCAACCCGAAGAAAGTACCGTTCACATAGGGAGGCGTATTAATTATAATAAAGGCCCATAAAATAATATGATTGGGGATCTTGGGAATACAATTCTCATAAAGCCTCGCTATCTTTTCACAGGTCACAAATCTTGTGCAAATCCCCACACTATCTTTGCTCTTAAAAGTGCCCCTACAATCACCATATATGTTTATAATAACCCTTCATGTAAACAAGTTACTATAATTAATTATATTTCCTTTTGTACATTTGAAATTTGGATTATTTTAGCTCCTCGTGGTTCTACTAGCCACCTTTCTCCACCAACAAGATTCATCAATGTACCTCATCATTGAAATTTATTATTACTTTCCCTCTCAACGAGCATAATGGTATGTGTTGTGAGCGAGTTTAAGTTTCTCCAGCACTTGATCCCATGTATAGTTAATCGAGTTGCCACCAGCACATCCTCCACCCTATTCTCTTCTCTATAAGTGTGTTGTGATTTAAATTCCTCCAGGATCGAGAGAAACATCCAAATATCTTACAGCAAACTAGACATACTCTAGCTACCCTTATAGTTACCTTTGACCATCTCAATCACAATATTTGAGTCACCCTCGATAATCAACTTCCTGATTCTCACAGTAACAACAACTTTAAGACCCCATAATAAGGTGGAAATCTCTGCCACGTTATTGGTAACCATCCCAAGGTTAACCACATAAGCAATATGCATCCTCTAATGATGATCTCTAATAATACCTCATCTCGCAGTAGTCCCACTACAAGCAGCGCCATCAAAGTAGATCGTGAAGACCATGTCAGCCGGGGGGCAGTGGGTATTCCTCCTTCCCAACACATTTGAGTTATCAAAATCAAAAAAGGATTTAGAGAGATTCTATTCCCGAGCCAATCTACAATCCCCATCCCTAGGGGGAAGTTAGGAACTTCCACTAACAAGTCACAAGGTTCTCCCTTAGTAAATTAACAACACTTCTCACTGTTCCTTCAATATCACTTTCCTCCCCCTGAAACACCCTATTATTCCTTTCCTTCCAAACGCTCCAACACACATGCGAGGGTAAAATTTTCTAGAGTAAACTAATGAGAAGATGAATAGAAAGGTGTCCCCAATTAGTGACAAATTGGTTGACATTCTCCACGAAGACCCACTCTAGCTACATTTTTCTCATAATTCTAGACCACACATTAACTGCATAAGGACAATGGATTAAGAGATGATTTATGGTCTCTTCCTGATTTTTACACATCACACAAGGGTTGACAAAATGTATTCCCCTCTTCTGGAGGTTATCTAGAGTGAGGATCTTGTTGTGCAAAATCGTCCACTAGGAAAAAAATATTTTTGGGATCAATTGTGAGCTCCAAACACTTCCCCACATTTTCTCATTCACCACTTTCTTTGAACTGACTAAATATGTTGATTTTACCGTGACCTCCCCCAACTTGTTATGGCACCAAACAACTTTGTTTTCTACCTGAGAGAGAGGGATTCTGACACCTTCCAATAACATCTAAATTTTTGGAACACAATGGGGAACCTGATCTTGGTCATTATAAGCTTTTGTCAAATTTTTCCATTTTCGGTCATGAGATATATAGTCCTTCACTTTACTGCCAAAGAAAGTTGCAAGATGATCTCTTCTATGGCGATACCTCTCTATACCAAGGGGTTTATCACCTATCCACCAATCCTCCCAAAAAATAATATGATTACCTTTACCCAAAATCCATTTCATCCCAGCTTCCAGGATACCCTTACACTTAGTAATAAACTTCCAAATATTAGAACCAGCCGGTAATCCCTGGCCTAAAGGGAATTGAGAGGAGTTGAAGTACTTAGCCTTTATAAGTGTGCACTAGTCTATGGAACTGCATAAAAGCTGCCAACCAACCTTGGTAATTAAGTTCTTTAAATCTTTCAATTTCCTTACTTCCATACCACCTTTGACCTTAGGTTGACAAACCGTATCCCAACTGACCAAGCTCATTCTAGCCTTTTCCTCCACCCCCGTCCAAAAAATATTCCTATCAATCCTCTCAATCTTCTCTGCCATTCTGTCAGTAATTTTGAATAGAGAGAGGAAGTAGACAGGTATACCTTGGATAGCCGCCGATAGTAATTGCAACTTCCCCGCGTTACTGAGCGCTTTCCCCTTCCATCCCGCCAATCTTTTTTTCATTTTTTCTAGGATAGTGTTCTAGAATTGTTCCAAGACCTCCTTAACTGTGAGAAGGAGACCCAGGTAGGTACTTGACAGCCTAGTGCCCTTACCACCAAGACAATCTAAAATTTTCTTTTGCGTTCTATGCTCTGTATTAAAGAAATATTTTTTTTTCTCTTACAATAGTTAATTTGTTGACCTGAAGTCACCGCATAGGCTTTCAATAGAGTTTTCCATTCCTTAGCTTGTCTAATAGAGGAATTTCCAAAGAGGAAAGTGTCATCTGTAAATTGTTGGATAACCTTCGGGGGTAGAGTGGACTTCGGGGGTAGAGTGGAAGCCGACTTAACACCACCAATGGTTCCAATATTCTTCAAGTTCAGGAGGTTCTGAGCTAGCACCTCTGTCACCATCAAGAACAAGTACAAGAAGAGAGGGTCCCTTCTCTGAGCCCCCACTCTGGTTTAAACGACCCCCAGGGAGAGCCATTAACCAACACAGAATAGTCCACCATTTCCACCGCCATCTTTATGACTTTTATAAACCTTTCATGGAAACTAATTTTTCTCAACACCTCATACAAGAAGTCCCAAATATCCAACTTTAGTGCCATCCCAGATTTTTTTGAAGTCCCAATAATTTTGTGGGAGGTAATCACAACATCCATAATTTGGTAGCCCGTAACAAAACCCTTTGGGTTCAGATTAATGATTTTACATAACAAAGGTTTAATTCTATTGGCTAGAATCTTGGAGAGAATCTTGTAAATTGTGTTACACAGGCTAATGGGATGGAAATCCCCTAGACTCATCGGATCCTGAATCTTAGGAGGGTGCTAGCAACAAGTTGAGTCCACTTTTTGGGCAAAAAGTGGAAGTGTTTTCTGTGTTTTTCAAATTTTTTGTCAATTGATGTCAAAATTTGAGGCACTTAGAGATTGAATATCGAAAAAATCCACTAATGAAAAAATGTAGTGCTCAGAGTCTATTTTTCAAATATGTAATTTATTTGAATACCCACATGGTAGAAAATATATTTAGTAGGCATGTTTAAAAACCTGCCTGTTTCAGGACCATACCCCACGTGTACGACCACCCTATTTTGAAGTAAATAAATGAATTTTTCTAAATCCTTTTGGGGGAAGGTACCTAACACATCAAAGATTGGTCAGAATAGTTTTGCTTTTTTTTTAATTGAATATTTTTTTTTATTAATTTTTAGTTGACTATAAAGTACATTTTCAAAACTTCTCGTGTATGACCACCATAATTTGATGAAAATTTCACTTTTTTGGGAAATTTTTTTATTTTTATTTTGAATAAAATTCTATGTAGATTGGTCTCATATAATTCATTTTTTCAAAAACCTAAAATCAAAAAAGTTATTAAAGTTTTACTGAACCTTACTATTTTAAGTTTAGGTACCACTTTTGATTAATAAATATTTCTAAAAATAGTAAAATTTATCATATCACTATAAAATTTATATTTTTGAAATCTAGACAATAAGATCTCTAATGGGTTTTAATTTCATCAAAAAATTTGATTAGGAAGACCCTCAAAAAATTATGGCAAGACAAAAATCTGGTGTTCAAATGCCTTAGCCATTATTTTGGAGGTCCAAGCATAGGCTTGGTCCCACCAAACCTATTCCGAACTGAAATACAATGCAAATGGTGGTTTGGTAAATTCAAATTTTAAAAAATGGGCACACGTTTAAAAATGTGTACCCGTTTCTTAAATGTAATAAATCAACATGTGAAAATGAGTTTAAAAAAAATTAAAAATTAAAAACGGGCACCCGTTTTGTTAAAAAATGGTACCAGTTTTAAAAAACGGGCACCCATTTTTTGAATTTTGGATCGGGTGTCCGAGCCTAAGACGGGTGCCCATTTTTTTCAAAATGGGTGCTCGTTTCTAGCGGTATTTTTCAAGCCCACAAGACTTCCACAGAATTGGTACCCAGCTTCTTGTACTTACCTAGGAACCAGTACAATATGAGTATTATTAAGTTTCTTCAAGATGCTTCCTTTCCTAACAAAATCACGGGCTACGTGGATCAAGTCATACTTGATAATCTCCTAGAAATGTTGGAAGAAAGCCTAGGGAAAGCCATCTAGACCGGTTGATTTGTAGGCCCCCATGGAAAACAAAACATTTTTAACCTCCTCCTCTGAAACTTGACCTAACAACTCCTCAATTTCCCCCTCACTAAAGACAAGTGGAATAGCCTTCAGGAGACTATTGGTTATCTCCACGGAATCCCCCTGAATTGGGCATCTGTAAGTTTCCTGAAAGAACTCAGCGACATACTTTCCTATCTCTTCCTCCTCCATTAACACCCTATCCCCACCATTCCTTATGGATTTGATATTATTTCTTCTTTTATGAATTGAACTGGACATGTAAAAGAAGGGTGAATTCCTATCTCCTTCCTTGAGCCATTGGACACGATACCTTTGCTTCCAGTAAATTTATTCCCTCTTCAGATTCTCTTTCCATTTCTTTCGCCACACTTCTTCTTCACAGTGATCACTCCAAGAGGAATCCCCCTCAACCATCCCCGATTGGAAGTGTTTAAGTTTTTCCTCTATCTCTTTTTTGTTCTAAAAATGTCACCGAACGTTGTATTACTCCACCATTGGGCCTCCGTCTTGATCATTTGTATTTTTTTTTTATATTCTAAACACGGGCATCCCCCTTTAGGAACATTCACCAATGTCTGATACAATCTTTAAACTCTGAGTGGGAGTGACACATTATTTCATAACGAAATGGGCGGAGCCCACTCCCAATCTTCTCTTCCCAAGTAAGGATCAGGGGGAATGAAACATATTGATAAGTTAATTTTTTTCAAATTAACATAAAAAAAAATAACAACTTAGTCATGTATTAAACATCAATTAATTATATAAAAGTGTAAACATAATATATATTGTCATTTAAATTTTTCTTATTTTCTAATAAAATTTAAATTTTTAAAATTAATAGTTGAATAATATAGTATCAAATTAAATTAATTGATATATTATCATTAAAATAGAAAACACTAAATTTTCTAGAAAATTTCCAAAAAAACTAAAATATAAACATATAAATATAAAATTAAAAAAATTCTTATTTATAATAAAATTTTAAATTAAAAAAAATATTTTAAAGAAAAGAATAAAAGAGAAACAATAAAATCGATTTAAATAAATTAACTTAAAATGAAAATTAAATTTACAGAATTAGTATTATAAATTTTTCTTTAAATAACTAGAATTATCTTTAAAAAAATTACCTAGTAAATATTGTAAATTTATCTTAAATACATTTACATAATCAATATTGTAAATTTACCTTTATCTGAATAAATAAGAAACATTTAATAATACATAATTTTTTATTTTTTTTGTATTGTTCACTCTTTTCTAAAACAATAAATGACGGCTCATGATTGCAGGTGGGTACAGTCTAACGCACACTAACAGGGGCTATGACTATGAAGGAAATGCCTAAATAGCAAACTATAACGTAATATCTTACCAAGGAGACACTTGGGACTGCAAATGTCTAAATAGAAAAATAAAAAATAATATCTTACCAAGGGGACACTTAGTTTTTTTTCCTCTATTGCCTTATATATGTTACGTTTTAGTTGGCTGTTTAGCCACTTTTTGAGGAAATGTCTAAATAGCAAACTAAAACATAATATCTTACCAAAGGAACACTTAATTTTTTGACTATGAATGTAAAGCGATATAATTGAAAGGAATCAAATAGCGAAGAATAAAATAGCAGATACAAAAAGAATCAACAAACACACAACACAGAGATTTTATCCTGGTTCACCAAAACTGGCTACGTCCAGACTGCAGAGTATTGTATTAATATTAAAGATCGAATTACAAATGAGAAGCTAAAAAAATTATAAAGACTCCAGGGATAATACAATGAAGAGTCTTCAGAATCGAAGAGTCACAGTAAAAGATAAAGGACTGTTGGCCTTCAACTCTCAACAAACTCCCACCTGAAGGACAACTAAATGCTGCAACTAAACACCCAATACCCTGCTGAAGTGCTGATTTATCTTTTCTTTACAAGCCCAAGAGAAGTCCT
>MU228093.1:3029025-3060375 GCA_018584345.1 Thuja plicata
CATAGCTTCACTAAGTAAAGTAGCAACCACTTCATCGTAGACCAGCTTCTTCTTTGTGGAATTCGAAGTGCTGACCGCTGTAACTACGGGATCCCAACTGTCGGGTAAGGAACACAACAAGATGATGACTTTAGCTTCATCGTCTTGTGTCATACCAATCGAGGTTGCTTGACATAGTAGAGTGTTCAAATCATTTATATGATTCGACATTGCAGTCCCTTCTTTCATTTTCAGCTTGTAGAGTCTCTTCATAATGAAGATTTTATTTGCAGCCGATGCTGTCTCATACATGTTTTGAAGTTTTTCCCAAACTTCTTTTGTTGTCTTTTCATTCAAGACATTGAATAAGACGTTTTGCGATAGTGAGAGAAAGATTGATGCCATCGCCTTATCATCGATAATCTTCCAATCTTCATCTGAAGTAGTAGCTGGTTTGTTGGCTTTCCCTTCGAGTGCGATTGATAAATCTTGCTTAATCAGCAAGGAACGCATCTGCACTTTCCACAGGCTGAAATTCTTGCCTGCGAATTTCTCCACTTTCGTATCCTCCATCTTTCGAGAAATTCAACCCAGATTTCCAACAGCACAACCTGTGCTCTGATACCAATTGAAAGGAATCGAATAGCGAAGAATAAAACAGCAGATACAAAAAGAATCAACAAACACACAACACAAAGATTTTATCCTGGTTCACCAAAAATGGCTACGTCCAGACTGCAGAGTATTGTATTAATATTAAAGATCGAATTACAAATGAGAAGCTACAACAATTATAAAGACTCTAGGGATAATACAATGAAGAGTCTTCAGAATCGAAGAGTCACAGTAAAAGACAAAGGACTATTGGCCTTCAACTCTCAACAATAATATACAACGATACAAATATGTTGCATCATAGCCAGTGCCGGAGTTAGAAGGAAGTGATAAATAATGAATCAAACAACTTACATTGAGTACTAAAAGTCACTGAAAATAAAACAGCAACAGCAATACAATGTGAAATGACAGCACAGAAAAGGACGGATACGGGGGCCAACAAACCTGAAAGTCAGCCCCCAGGCCGCACGTAACCAGCATACGCATGTGCTAGCTTTTTACTGAATATTGACCGTTGCCGACATGATAGAAAGTGTTAATCTAGCTTTTTACTGAATTACGATTGAACAAAAGGAATCTCTAACTAGCTCACGGCTAGTAAATACTTCATTGAGATACTTCCTTCGCATCAACAGTTTCTCTACTGTAACAAGGCAAACTGATAGACACAATTTACAACCAGCTCAATAATTACGGTCTGAATTCCATCTTGAGTTTGAGAAGGTATTAAGACAGACAAAAACATGGAGCAAAGAAATCAACGGAACCGAAGGGGCCCGATAGGCAAGGACTCGAGTACAACATCATCACAAATAAATGTCATACACAAATCTATGTTAATTCAATGCATATAAATAAATGCTAATTAATACTAGTACATTTATATTTCAAATAATTTATATAAAGGATAGGAGATATATATCTTTAAACTAAACGTGTCTATATACTTGAAAACAATTACAGTGGTACATTTATATTTCAAATAATTTATATACAGGATAGGAGATATATAAATTTAAACGTGTTTATATACTTGAAAACAATTATAGTTTTACAAGAAAAAAAAAAAAGGCCAATTCTCATCTAATTTCAATTGATTAATTCTAATTAAATGTATGACCCTTCTCAAAAACATTGTAGATTTACTCATGGAAAGTGAGTAGCTTCATAATAAAATCTAAACTTTCGAGAGCATTGAATGTGTTAACATTTCATAGAAAATTTTAATGTACTCACCTGTTCCTTGTGTGCACTAAACAATTAAGCTTTATTTTAATGCTTAAATATTAAAATACCTATATGCAACCTACTCATGTCATTATTAAATGTCGAATTACAAAACTACCCATGCATCCTTGTGTATATTACTTAGCTATGAATTGTTATACTCATATTCACAATTATTATAGTGTTCAAAAATAGGAATTGGACTCCTTTTCTTGTTTACAACCAGAAAAGTTGCATATAGAAAATACCCATGTATCCTCTCATTATTGTTAGTCATTGTATGTAGCCATGCCCAAACTATTATGCTGATGCAAAATCCAAATTGTTATGTTGATAAGAAAATAGAACTATGTTGATTCTTTTGTTTATCATTTGTATAAATAATATAACGATACACATGTACCTACTCACTATTAAATACATATGTGCCTTTTCTATAAGTTTGCTAGATACTGACTGTAGAGACCTCATAAACATCTGTATTTTCTGTTTTTCTCTCTCTTCCATTATATTTCCTTGTGTGGGTGTATATAATAAGAAATTGGCATTGCACAAGAATTTATAATTGACAAAGTAGTTTAGCAGTGTTTAGATCTTAGTATTTTAAATCCGATTT
This sequence comes from Thuja plicata, assembly GCA_018584345.1. NCBI lineage: Eukaryota > Viridiplantae > Streptophyta > Pinopsida > Cupressales > Cupressaceae > Thuja > Thuja plicata. The sequence continues at coordinate 3,031,466 of MU228093.1, forward strand.
AAAGTTTCCATGTGCTAAAATGATAAATAAGATGATCAAATGGCAGGTCACCCATTTGACTCTACATACAAACGTATGTAAATCATTTATCAATTAGCCTTTTTGGGTGTGTAATATAAAAATCTCATAATGGAATAGTAAGGGAAGAATGAAATCTCTACACTATATTTGGATAAAGTGATGTTTTCTTCTATTTTCAAAAGAGGGTTTGTACATTGTGGAGCTTCAAAAAGTTGTTGTATTAAGAAACAATAGGTAAATTAATTTACAAGTTTTCAATTAAGTTTTTTAGGATGAACATTGGTCATGAGTTTTGATTGATATAATTTGATGGGTTTTGTAAGAAGCATGGGATTGGGAGACACAAGACAACTTGATACACTCCAGAGTAAAATGAAGTTTTAGAGACGATGAACAAAACATTAATGGAAAGGGATAGGAGTATGTCAATTTTTATTGGACAGGTGACACCATAGTAGTGGATTACAGTTTTTTTAACATCTTGATTTTTCCTGAAATTCAAAATCTTTAATAGAATATGATGATTTAAGCCTGAGAGGTCTCATTTTATGGAATTAATTGAAAATGGTCAGGGAAAGCGTCTTGGATCAAAGTCTCTTTGCTATAATTTCTCCACTCCTCAGTCATACCTCCAATTGGGTCTCCTTTGCACTTATCAAAATGCTGAACAAAAATCACTTTGCCGTTGGTTTTTGGGAGATCAAATGAATTCATTTGATAAGCCCAGATGCCAGATTATTACTACGCGAAGTAATATTTCCTATGATTATAATTTTAAAATATATTAAGGTTATTATGACTTTATAGTTTTAGTTTTATTAAACATATTTTTTTCACCGTATATCAATTTCTATGTTCAATGCTTATTAAAAAATAGTAAAATAGCTTAAAAAAGATTACGAAAAATATCTAGACTCTAGTTATTTATGTTCTCTTTCTAACAAAAAAGGAAAAAGGAATTTTGATATATACAAAACAAGTTAGGGTCCAAACCAAATTAACCTATGTCTAAATTATAGTTAATGTCACTAATACATTTTGTTTCAATTTTTGACCTATAATTAGTTGATTTTTTGACCCAGATGCGTCGAATAATCCACCAATGGTTTCGTCACTATTTTACTAGTCAAAATTATGACGCATCGTTGTTCATGTCGAATGATCTATGCCAGTCTTGGTCAAAATTTATATCTACAATTGACAAGGTTATTCGATGAACTTTCAACCAATGTCGGTCAAAATGTTTGGGCCATCCGACCAGGATGCCAAAACCATGACATTAAATTTTGACACAGAATGGTCGATATGTAGACCATTATTGATGAGGGTTTCGACCAAAGTTAGTTGAAGGTTCAACCAATATGGAATGTTAAAAAAACACTTGAAGAAAAATATCCTGATTAATCACCAACGACGTCCCTAGATATTTATCTTCAGGTATTTGTGTTACTTTGCATACTTTTTTTTAGTGCTCCATCTGGCTGCCAGTCCCCAACATCACCTGGTACGTCAAACTGACATTTTACACTTTGAACAAAACCTTAGATTCATATATTATGCTATTCAACACATCATCAAACAAAAATTACATCAACCATATCCTAGCAATCTTTTGCAAGTTGTATTACAAATGTAATAACTAGAGAAAATTAAAGACCCCAAGAAAACACACTTACCTGTATGAAACCATCCATCAATCATAACTTCATTTGTAAGGTCATCACACTTGTAATAACCAAAAAATAAGGTGTTGCCTCGTATGCATACCTCTCCATGTGGCACTTGTGAAAGTGCATCATATCCCATATCAGGGATAGACTCAACACAAGCCTCAACATGTGGTACAGGTGGACCTACAACTGTACCAGTCATTGACATGATGTTTGGAATTGAAACAAAGCTTTTGGCACAAGCTCCTGTCAAATCTGATAATAGTAAAACAAATCACAAGTGAGAAATAAATAAACATTGCTAAAAAGATAATGAATAAATTTTACCTTTGATCTCAACATCTTCTAACGTTTTTCTCAATACACCAGTTATGATATTGCCCAACCTTAAAGTCTCTGTTAATTATGACATGTTTATAATGCATGAAGGATAAATTTCAGAGATAAAGAGAATTTTTAACTAGTTGCATTTAGATTGTCAATCTTAATCACAAACATGCTTACATTCTGTGTAAATGATAATGACATGAAATCACTCCAAGTCGGGAGCTCTTTATGTTGTTAAATGAAATTTTTGTCAATGATGTATTGTGACAAAATATATCAGTCCTACACAAACATGAATCCAAAACATAACCTCCTTGCAAGCCAACTGTTTGTCAAATGTCTCAAAGGCAATGCACAATTTGTTAACTTAATTGGAGCATAATTTGGGTCAAATCAAGTTAAGGATCTTACATAAACATGTTGAATCGATGGTGCCAAGATGCTGGAATGACCTATACGCATTCATAAATGGCAACTCTTTTCCAAAGCCAACTTCTATATGTTGAGGAATGAAAATTAAAAGATGCAGAAGCAATGAAAGGTCAGATTGGCTATTTAAATTGGAAGAATTAAATTTAACTTTAGGAACCTGAATAGAATTAAAGTAAACTACCTTGTGCAAATAAAAATTTACAGGTATGAAAGAATAAACAAAGTATCATCTTACTCACCAAACTAGGCCCACAAACTGTGCATTTATACAAGTAAAATTTGTAGGTATTAGTGTTTTCTCTTTCTAGACAACTCATATTGAAGCAAAATGTAAGGGGAAGCTCTCTGAGATCTAAAACAACCCTAGTCACTAAGATATGGATAAAATATACATTTATGAATACTATACAACATTTTTCTGGAGAGTTTTGTATAAAATGATATAACTATGCATCCACATGTCTTTTTACCTTACGTATGAGCACAAGACTTGTAAAAACTCATCTCAAAAGTTAGATGTTCTAGGTTCATAAATGAAAAGCAAGTTTTTCTAGATTTATGAAGTTTCTACAAAGGTTTCAAAGCATTGTTGATCTCGATAGAAGCAGACAAATTGTTGTCCTTTTTACAGCATGATGAGAAGCTCCACTAATCAAATTTGAAGTCAGACAGGGAGATATGTAAGGATTTTATTTAAAGATCCAAAAGGAAGATGTACAAAGGCCCAAGTGATAATGGGCTAAGAATAGAAGAGTCCAAGAGAAACTTATTGAGATCTCAGACACATGAAAAAAAGAGAACTTAGAAAAAGAGAGAACCTAGGTGGACAAACTCACACATGAAATGGAATTAGGTATGCCTTCCATGGTATGCATAATATATAGGTTTTGACTTGTGGTCTCAAAAATACATGAATATGATAAGTGAGAAACAATCGAGGACCAAAAAACAAAAGTCAACATACATGTAACCTTTGCCAATTATGAATTGGAGTTGGTTTTGCCTCAATCTCCAAACCAATAGGAGCAGGGCGAAGATGACTGTACCATGATCCACTCCTGCAACTGGCTGGAATCCCAAGGGCACAAGTGCACTAATAATTCCAAGACTCTCAGCAATGAAGGCTGATATACCTCCATGCAGCACTCCTCGTGCCTGTCAGAAACACAGTGGTCTGAATGTGAAAAAAAACATAAAGGAATATCTCACAACTGTTGTTTATCAACACGTGACTATTACTAGCAAAATTTTTTGCATAATGGTACATAATATGATCACACAACTGGAAAATTAACAATCAAGCAATCATTCATGCTAAAGTATAAATCTCAGTAAGTGAAAAGTTACACGTTTTCCATTAGTTTATAGTCATGTTCTCATTTATATTAATGTGCCAATCAGACATAATCATCTGTAAATACATGCATATCTTTTAAAATATATTGGATAAGACTTCAAAGATGGCATGTCTATCAAGGGTAATAAACTGAAGAGATTCCATACAGCCTTTTTTCCCAGCTCAATTATCTCCAAGTAATGTGAACTCCTCACAATGTATAAAATTTAATTCTCTACTCACTTCCAAGTTGTGTCAAACACACAACTCAAGAAAATGTCAATATAAGATCAAAACACATAACCTCCTACATTTAATTTTGGTTTGAAATTCAAGGAAAAAAATAGCTTGCCATTGTAACTTAAAACTAGTTGTCCGAAAGGAAAAACAAAAGAAGACATACACAACATATGAAGCATATATGAAGTAAAAGCCTCTATTGATAAACACCATCCTCACAAAGTTCATAGAAAATAATATAGACAAGATAAATGCCCCAAATAAACTTGATTGTACACAAACACACACCTTAAAAAAGGTTTAAAACCATGGCAAAAAGTTCAAAAATGTTTCTCTAATTATGTCCAGGAATAGAGCATAGATACATATCTATAGACACTCACATCCTTTCCAAACAATGAAAACAAAAAGAAAAAGAGGTTGGTCACTCATACCCACCAAAATAAAAAGTGTGGGATGGCACTAAGTTCTGATAGATTCAATCTAAAATAAATGAAATGGACATATGAAAACTTATTCAACTATTTAAATACATTACAATTTATATTATATCTCTATTTGGATTCTAGAATCACTACTAATCACCTTTAATCTATTTAATGGACTCTTTTTCTATATATTGAATATAAAAAAAGAAAAGACAATTATAACAATCAATATATATGACATATCTTATCGATCCATAAAATTATCCTCTTCACAGGTTGTCTACTTGGAATGCTTCTTAATAATTATCCCTCTTTAACATAAATTTCTTCCTAATGCCTAAAAATGTAGGTTAAAATGATTAGAAGTGTCATACCATTATATTGCTTTGAGATGGAGTTGTTAGAAGCACATAACTATTTTGAAGGAATGAAATATTCACAACACATAAGCCCTTTCCCATTGAACACTTGTAATTGGCATTTCAGGTGTTGTACATTTTGGAAGTAAAATTTAACCTCATCACAACCTACAAAAAGAAGATCTAATTCCTCACTATTTCAAGTCTGAAAAAATCAATTCAAATTTGATATTTTATTACTACACAAAGATATCAAAACTGTAGGAATCATAATCATGAAAGAGGCAGGGAGCCCAAATACTCCATAGTCACAATATTTATGATAAAAATGAGATTGTTGACATAAAAGTTTAGGTAAATTACCTGAATTGGGGATAGATTCCTTCGATACAACTGTTCTGCAACTTCATTCACCAAATCATCGGCAAGGATTTTGCATACTTTTGCATCCTCAAGGAAGCTCTTAATTTTGTTCCAGTTGCTTCTCTTCTCCACTCTCTTCTTAAACCAATTTGAGTAGTCCCCAAGCTTGTATTCTTTGTACCCTTTTCCTGAAACGGCATGTCCAATGCCCTTATTGGTCACGACAAAGGTGAAGACATGGAAGCAGAACAAGAGAAGAATGAGAATAAACATGAAAACTGAGTAAACCCAGAGCAGCCATGTGACCTTAAATAAAAGATAATTCCATCCTTGAGAATGTTCATGGACCTATTATATGAAAAATGATCCAAAAATATACTACGATTCTATTCTCTATCGTTCTAAATAACATTCCAACATATATTTATCTTATTTGTGACAACTGAAAGAGTTGTAAATCCTCTTTCAAATTTTTGTGTTAGAAGAATTCACAATCTATTTCCAACATTTCATAGCTCTTTGATCTCAAAAAACTGTGTTTTGTGTTACACAAATATGATAGCTTATGACCTAAAACTTTAGCGTACTATTGTACCAGTTAAATTACATGCAAAGAAAGATCTATTGATATCTGTTATATTTACCAGGGGGTATTTATTATAATATGTACATAAAATTGGAATAATCTAAAGAAATTCCACGGTATACTAACAAAGTATTAGAATTAAATCAAAATAATATGTTCCATTTGTCTTTAAATCTTGAGCATGAGCTAAGATGTGATGACATTAAGTTTCGCCATTAGTATACTTAAAGAGAAAAACATGATAAAGGTCATCGGTATAAGTATAACTGGCAGACAACAAGCATATGCGACAAGACAAAATGTCTAAACGTGAAAATGCTAAGTATATAATTTACCGACGACAAGCATAACCGACGATACTATTTTGAGAACATCGCCGTTGAAGCAGAAAAGGCATACCCGACAAAAAGTTCAAGTAAGGAAAACCAAAGGAGAAGAAAGTTGACAGACTGATAGAGCAGCCCGACCATTAGAACTGACAGTGAGTTATAGAACTCGCAAAAAGTGGATCTGACTTTACACGTAAGATAAAGCAATGTAATTCTATTTATAGATTTTTTATTTGTTTTAATTACTTACTTGAGGGTCAAGCAAGAAAATTGTAAATTTTTTAAAGCATCCCAATAGATCTAAATCATATCTAACTAAAGATCAAGGTCATGTTGTAAACCTTGGATCTAGAGTTAATTTGAAAATCGTGAATCAAGAATAGAGCTAGAAACTAGTATAAATAGATGTTCCATCATTTGTAACATGAGAGACTTGTAATAATTTCATAAATTATAGTAGACATGGAGAGCATCTAAGCACAAGAAGAGAATTCATGAAAAGTTCAGAAACAGATCACAACAGTTATCAACAACACAAGAAGGCTACTGACGATCAGAGACAAGGTATTACTCAATCACTCAAGGTGATTACATACATACATTGTAAGCTATATAGGATCTGTTATCAGAAATTAGAGATTGCATTCACTATCAGATCAATATTTATATTGTAGTTGCATTCTAACAAGTGCATCACAATAGAAATCCTTTTGTAGAAGGTGGACTTAACAGTTCATTGATAATCTCTTAACATAGTGCACACCTAATGGTATTGCTAAAGCTTCAAGCGAAGTAGATCCTAACAGTTCTCCATTCTAGTACTCCTAACAGGGTAGATCATCAGAAGTGATCAATTGTAAGCCTTTACCGGCTCCCTTCTTATCTGCAGATAGTGAATTTTTGTGGGTAGACACCCCCACCGCAGTTTTTACTTCCTAACAGGATTTTTCTGCAATATCATATCATGTGTTATGTGTTATTTATTTTCATGAATATTTCTTGAATGTTTATACATGTAAAGAACTTATATTATGATTACACATACATAATAAAAGGTGAACAGATAGATAGGTATATACAAATTTGATGACACAAAGGTTAATGGGACAATCACATAAAAAGTTTTAGAGGTACTGATTCACCCCTCCCCTCTCAGTACATCATTCCAATAATTCTAACAATTGTTATGAGAGCTAAGTCTCTTTCTTGAAAATCTTAAAGACTTAAGAGAAAAGATCCACACAATGGAAAACTACAGACTAATGAGAAATTGCAAATTTAGATTTACTATGAGCAGTATAAAGAGGCAAGAGTAAGCATGAGAAAGTTGCTTGATGAAAGAAAGATCATGGCAACTAGGCTTAATGAAAAATATTATCAAGAAGAGGAGATCCCAGATTACTTAAACTATGCTGAATCATCAACAAGTAAAGCTTCAGACACATCAATAGAAGAGATCACAAGTCTACAAGAAGTCAATCTACATCTGACAGAGAAAATCAAAATGCTGCAAATCAGTCAAGAAAACTAGATGGTAAAAATGATTGATGTCATGAATGATTCAAGAAAAGATGAATTAGAGAGAACATTGGCTATTGATGATAGGAGGAAAATAACATAAAAGCTACAAGAAAAGGAATCAACAATTCAAAGACTTACTGAGCATCACCATGAGATTACCGACCAGATTATTCTTATGAGTCAAGAAGCAAATAGATTAAATACTAAACTCATTGAAAGAGTACAGATCATCGGTGAGCTAAGGGAAGAAAATGAGAAACTAAAGCATGAAGTCATAATTTAGAATCAGCACAATGAATTGATCAAGAAAGATGAAGATAGCAATAAAATATTGGATGATTTCCTTGATGGTCAAAGAAGAGTCAACAACTACACAGGAATAGGTTACACCGACAATGGAGAGTCATCTAATCAATCAAATCAAAAGAATGTATATGCATCTCCAAGAAACAAGAAGTTTTCATGCAATCACTGTGGAAAACCAGGCCACACCTCAAACGTTTGTAGAAACAAAATGGAAGGTATTCCTCAATCACAATCTACTTTCATTGGTAATTATTATAAATGTCACAAGCAAGGACACAAGGCATATGAATGTAGATCCAAGGTGACAAATCCAAAGAAGGAAACCTATATGGACAAGTACTATCCTACTTACAAAATGAATGGACATACATATCAGGAATGCTAGAAAAAGGATAAGAAAGCATGGACACCAAAAGAACTCGATAATGGCTACAAACCAACAAGAAAAGGTAACTCTTATGTTTGGGACTATAACACATAGGTAAATTGCACAACATGTGGAAGGATGGTCATATATCTGCTAACTGTATGAGAAAATGGACTAGAAAACCAAGAGGATGGTTCAATCTTGGAATGGCATGTTTACATTGTCATAAGGCTTGTCATATGATAAAATATTGCAAACAATGACTGATAGAAACAAGTACTTATCCTAATGGAAATACCATTGATGACATCAAGAAGATGAGAAAAAAGATGTGGGTAAAAGCCAAAAACACTGAAGGTGCCGGAACAAATAATGTAAATGATGATGCCCCATCCAATGGATCTGGTGGCATCACCATTTCCAACTAAAATGCACAAGTATGAAACAGTATTATGAAAAGTTATATTATGCATCAGTTCCATTTACATATTGATCATATAGACAAATCAAAATTATTAAAGATGCACTATATTGTCACCTGTAAATGTTATTGAAAAACAATCATCAGTTATTGGGTACAAATATGCATCGATGAACACACAGAGAAAAGTTAACACTACTTACCAGAGTGTATCAGCCATTACAAAAAATCCAAGTGGCTAAGTGTAAACCAACAGACATCGGTGATCCTTGAGATGACAAAATCTATCTTCGCCACTTTACCGACAATCATCGGTGAAGTCATCAAAGCTACTAACAACCATGACACTTTTATGCCTACACAGAAGATGTTATTTATGCCTCAACTGATGAAATCAATCTTTGTATATCGACGAGTTGGTGAGCATTAATGATAACTTAGGGAACAAAAGCTATAAAAGTCTAACCACTGAACTCATTTCTCACCCACAATTTTTGAGCAACCGAGCCAAGTAGAGCGATTGAAGAGCAAAATTGAAGAGCAACCTTAGCAAGATTCTAACACCACTCAGAGGATTCATGGGCAATCATAGAGATTCAGTAAGTACCTGCATTCATTGACCGCACTGTTTAATTTATGAAAAACCCTAAATTTTTGAAACACGATGGCATCTACTTCAAGAGTTGAAAAGTTGAAAGAAGATAAGAAGAAAATGATCAAGATTATAAGCAGAGGAACTTGTGTTGAATGAAATTACAAGTTGCACACATAAGTTGCATCACAACCTGATGATTCCGGAGCATTTTCCAGAATCCCACCTAGGTTTTTACTGGTAGAGGACGTAAGGTCCTATATACATTGCAAGATCTCAGAATTGGGAGATCTAGACCTATATAATGCCTATAGGTCACTGTGTGATGAGACTGGAAACCTAAAAGAAGAACACAAGCATCTGGAAGTGAAAGGACTCACGAGTGCATTACACTTTCCCAGAGTTTTTAAAACAAAATGGATTCAAATAGTTCTCAGAAAAATGCACAACCAGACACTATGGATAAATAAGCCAAAAAAAATAACAAAGGATATTATTCATGCAGTTACTAGATATCCTACAACCGATAAACCACAAGCTCACAAGCACCCATCTCTACAGGAGGTAGAAAGCTAACAGGTGCAAAATCAGACAAAAGAGCTCTCAAGGTTGACACTATCACTGACAAAGAACTCATGTTTGGTGCATGTGTGTTAGGGTACAAAATCTTCTGGGCAAGCAAAATGAATAGCATAACAAGAACTGCTATGAGCACAACATACAAAATCATCAAACAAGGAAAGAAGATGGATCTTGCAGAGATCTTGTTGAATCAACTTGAGGAGAACATGAACACCATAAGATCTTCAATAAAAAACACTTGTAAGTTTGGTTCCCTCATCATGTGCATATTCTTTTACTTTGAAGAATACTTTCCTTCCATAGGCAAAGTTGTATGGGATACAACAAGACCTGTGACCATACAGATATGTGAACATATAGAATCACTAGGAACAGATTTTGATGATATAATGAATGAGTATTTTAAAATCATTAAGGGAATGTTGCAAGCTAGAACAAGGATTCCTAAAAGTTTGATAGAAGAACACAAAGAGGACATATGTTTTATGGTAGATATTTAATTAACTTATATCTAAGTAGTAGTACCTAGGAAGTCCTGGCTTTCACACTTAGAGTATGAGATCAAATTAGGACAAGCCAATGAGTGCATCAAGGCACTATTGAATGAACCAATTGACAACAAGCAAGCAAGATTTGGCACCTATGAGGAAGCCAAAAAAAGGATCAAAATAGATCTTGTTGTCAAGAAGATTGTAAACAAAAAAGGACAAGATGGTTAAAAACTTAACCAAGAAATTTGTAGTTAGAGAAGAAGGTAAAGAGGAAATAGAGGGTAAGGAGGAACAAACCAAAGGACAGTCACCCATCGGTGAAGAAGTAGAAAAGAATGACTCAGAAGGTACACATTCAGATTCTCCACCTCCTCCTACACCCAAGAAAGAAAGAACAATAGCCACTTCAAGAACAAGAAGCCAGACTGCAAAAGATTCAACTCCTTCACCATTACAAAAAGGAAGAGTGAGGATATACAAGAGAAAACCAGCTCCTCCAAAAGAAAAAAATAGATTAAATGGTGTAAGATGACTAGAACTCAAGAAGATCTAGAAGACTCGGCTATGGATGATTGTGATGTAGAGATACGAAAGGAAAAAGAACCTTTGGTCCCTACAACAATTGATAAAATATTCAAGAATATTTCAGAATCACAGTCTATTTCTGATTCTAACATTACGAAATGGCTAAAATTCAGTACAGAGGATCAAAATAAGATTGAAGATGCAATAATTGCCAAAATGTGCAAACATCATTATGTTCCACTACAATTCTTAGAATATGATGTTCCCAAAGAATTATCAGAGAGATTGTTAGCTAGATAAAATTTTGCACTACATCAAGAAAAGGAAATAAGAGAAAGAAATTACTGAGATGATGTAGAAGTATGAAAAGGAGTTCTCACCAAAATTGAGAGCATATGAATTTCTCAAGAGGAAGATAATTGATCTTGATCAAAATAGAATTAAGAAGTGGTGCAAGATACTCAAAAAGACCACAAAGTAAGATAGCCCAGAGAAGGAACAAATCATCATTAAAGATGTACAAGATGACTCATCTGTGGAATTGGATAGAGAAGAGAGTGATCCAGTAGGCCCCAAACATACTAACGTTGTAGATGAAGTATGGCTAGACACTACTCTTCACAACACTCAAAGTGAGGATAGTCAAAATCCACCAAGTCCACTTCATATTGACTTGATCAAAGAAGAAGAAGAAGTTACCAAAGAAGATTTGACAATAAAAGGTAACATAACTGATGATATCAATGATGAATCATGGTTAGATAACATTTTCAATGAAATTAAAGGAAAATAGCGTGCAGAAGAAGTGAAAAAGATGAAGATATCAATGTTACACGGGGAAATACCGACATACATGATTCAAATATTAACACTACAGAAGTCAATACACCGACAAACATGAACATATTAATCGATGCTATTGATATTGAATCAAGTCAGGAGAAATCATCTAAGAAAGATGATGATATACCAAAGGACATGGGTAATGATGAAAATAAAGATGCATCAAATATTCAAAATAATACAGATACAACAATGAAAGATGCAACCGACACTCAGCAAGAATTGTCTACTTAAAAAGACAAAGGAGAAGATAAAAAAATAGATGAAACATTGAGAAAGGATGAAGAGAAAGAAAAGAGTGAAAAAGTCAAACATGATGAAAGCATGGAAGGAAAATAAGATAAAACTATTGATACACCCAAATAAAATGAGGAGACATCTTCACAAAACTAGCCGGTGGACTAACAACAGAAACAACAATATGCTTCATCTTCTTGACCCTCACCCACCAAATCAATCCAATCTCCAGGTCTACAAATGGTAGTACATCAATCTTCCTGCAAGCCAAAGAATAAAAAGAAGAAGGTATTAAAGAAAGATATCTTGGTTGTCACACTTGATGAGGTAATAGAAATACCCAAGTGGGATGTATCTACTTTAGATACTGAATCACTTCAAAAGTTTGGAGTAATGTGTCAGAGAAAGGCAATACAAGAGAAAATTAAAAAGGCACATAGGGAAGCCCAAGCACTTGAACATGCAAGAGATATTCTACACTTGCACAGGGTGATATGGATTCTCTGAGGGCCATGAAAAATAAGGCCCAGGCTGTAGAGGGGTGGATCACCAAGAAAATAGACATCATAAGGCAATTTTTAGTGGTGTCACTCCTGGATATTTATCAGATCCACCTTCTCCTTAGTCAGGAAAGTGCCTCCGTTGCCATGCGGGAAATGTACTTGAGGAATTATGCAAAATGGAGGGCCGATTTGGAAGAGGTCTTCGACACCAGAGAAGAGGCTGCCACAGTGGTAGGAATTCTTGGGGATGAAACATATGATTCCCTTTGGGCCCAATACTCAAGACTTGCCCTCAGGATTGATGTCTGCAAGGATTTGGTCAGGGCCCTAAAGGATAAGGTAACCACCGCCCAGTATCCCTTGGGGTTGTTTCAATCATTTTTGGGAAGGGTGTCGCAAGTCAACCCCTTCACCATCGGATCATGCACCCTAGAGGATTATGTCCTTAGGCAGTGAGATGAGTTCATGGAGTCTCAGTACTGTGGCCCCAAAGATTTTGATGGGAATAAGTTGACAAGGTTGTCTAAAATGATGCTCTGATTGCATGATGTCGTGAATATGGTAGATAAGTTTTAGAATAGGGCCAGAGAAGTACAAGAGAGTTTGGAGGTTGTCCTTGGCCAGTGGGATAGCATCTGGGGTATAGATGAAGAAGGCATAAGAAAGGTGTTGAAAGCTCTCAAAAATAGTAAAGGACAATAAGGTTCTCCGGGCTCTGGAGATAATCCTTAGCAAGTGCAATTTTTGTATTCATTCATTCTTTCAGAATGCAAGTTCCCAGATGCCAGAGTTTCAGATCCAATAGTTTTGTATTCTTTAAGTTACCAGCGTCCCAGTTCCCAAGGCTGACCAGTCACTTTCAAGGTGGTTAATAAGGATGTTAGAAGGTAGGTGACTCTAGCAAGGCACGTCAGCTCAACAAAATGGTTCTGACAGTTGGTCTTCCCAAGATGCCGCCCCAACATAACACTTGGCACATCAAAGATAGTGAGCCACTCTTCTATTTATGAGGCATGTAGCCTCGATCCCCAGGGGATCAGATTTCTTCTTTTCTCCTTATGGCTCCCTTCTCGAGTCCAATTCTTCCACTCCACCATTCTTATCTCATTCTTCTGACAGGTTAGACATTTTTCATCTTGAGGTCTCTTGTAGTGTGGTGGAGGTAGTACCAGCCACTGGAAATTATATTATATTGTTTTAGTGTAAACTAAGTTAGGCGAATTTTAAGTTTAAAGCTTGTGTATAAATAATAAGTTTGACCTCATTACAGAGGTCGGAAAAATTGATGATTTTGCAGTCCATAGCTATAGCATTTTGATTTTCTCACTTGCAGAGCTCAATGCTCCTTAGTTGTTAGAGATTCTCAGTAGTTAGATGCTCCCTTGGAGCCACCATTATTGTATGCACCAGTGCTAGCTGGAAATATGTTAATGAAGGAAGGATTCTCTCAATGATGTTGTTAGCATTCTGATCTCTAGATTAACAATCTTTTGTGTTATATGTTCTTTATGTCCCCTGTTCTAATATTTTAAGTAGATAAACGACCTTCTTTTCCCTCGCTATTGATTAAATATGAGCTAATCATTTTGTATTTCTTCAGTATTTAATGTAGAATGTTAGAGCATGGTTGATGTTAGGAATGTTTAGTATAACTATAGGTAGATGGAATCCTTCTAACCCTGATCTATCTTTTGAAGTTTATTTGGTAAAGTTAATGAATGCTTGCAGGAAACCCCACTTACCTAAATTACCGGAGAAGACGAGCCAAGATAACCAGCTATCCCCCAAACAAATAGTCACACTCCCAACTAAGCTCTTGCACTTTTGAGACATGAATCTCACGTGATTGAAGGCCCAGAGAATCTCATTTCTCTTGACAACCTTTATAGGAAAATTTGGGTGGTACCCCGATACCCGGTGATAACTTACATCTGATAGCAGACCCGGTCACAAAGTCCCGTTAATAGAAACTGGCGCTAGAAGGAGGGCATGAACTCATCCCCCTCTAAGAATTTAGATTTTACACCGCTTGAGGGTTCCCCAAGCCTTAGTTTTAGGAATCAGACATTTAGTGGGATTGGGTCATTTTCACCCGTGAGGTTTGAAAGAATCTTGTGATCAGCCCCCAACCCCAGAATGTTTGTTGAACTTGAGCCTCCCGCTCAAAAGAAATGGGCCCCGAAAGCCATGCCAGCCACCATTATCTGGGGATCTACTATAATTCAAAACACCCAACTCTCCTAGACTACCCCGGGGAGTAGCGCTCAACCTAGCCAAAATCTAACACCCTCGAGGGTTGCATACTTTGGCAACACTGGGTCCCCGATGGGAACTTTTCCAAGTGCAACTAACGATCTTCCTTCGCACCCAGAAAAGATTTGTCCCTAATATGAGTACTTAGGCTCACGAACCACAGAAGAGCATCTGCAGGCATACAAAGATGCCATGAATTGACACTAGATCCAACATCAAGATGTTGTGACCCAGATGTTCCCTCTATCCCTGGGACAAAATGAGCTGAATTGGTACCTTAACCTTCCTGCTAACTCCATCAACAGTTGGAAGGACATGGAGGATGCCTTCCTGGCTGCTTTCTGCATACACTTGGATCCAACATGGTTCCACAGCTAGTTCATTTCCATTAGGAAGGAACCAAACGAGCCCCCTGCAACATTTAACCACCGGTTCCAACATGCCTTAAAGCGGTGCACGGGCTCCTTCATCCCATCTGTAGATGTAACCATCCAAACCTATCTTAACATGATGGACCCTTTTTTTGCCACTCTCCTCTAGAGAACTACCACCCCCAATGACTGAGATACTCTGGTGAAAGTTTACAACCTAGCCTTAGAGTTTTCCCATGGTCTTAACAAATCTCTGGGCATAATTGGGCATAGCATGCCCTTTAACATGATACCCAGTGGGACTTCTCACGCTAGGGGATATAACCCCAATCAGGCAATGGGTGCCCCCATGATGGCCATGAATCCCCCACTACCGTCGATAGACTAGAAGGCCTGATACGTATACCTATCTCCAAAATAGACAATACCAGGTCTAGAATTTGTTTCCTGGAACTAGCCGTAGCAAACACAAAAACCAAAGAAACAACCTATTAGAGTGCCTTTCTTCTAGTCATTTGTGGATGGAGGATTTCTTCCCTCGACTCTGGTATCTGCTGCGACCTTCCTCGAAAATTAGCAGAAACAACCATCACTTTGTGATGTGAATACTCAGTTGTTTGCCAAGGTCAAATCCCTCCAGCGACTGTTGTCCTCACTGACTGTGGACATGGGACAATTGAAGGTGGGGTCTCTTACACCCCACAACACCAATTCATAGAGAGGGAATATTTTCTCTAGCCAACGAAATAACAATGTCAGACGAAGAAATTACAAAAATCAGCCTCGACCCAATCAACAGAAATGGAACAACTATGCTAACGCCGGAGGTCCTCCTCCAAAACAAAGCACCAATCAAGGTAATGGTGGACCTTCTCACTTCACGCCAGTCATGGAATTCTAGCCCATGACTAACTAGTGTAGATTGCATGACACAAGCTCACATAACAAGGTGAACTATGCCACACTGGAGAAAGTCATCATGATTTTGCAACTAGACACGCAACAAACTTCTGATCCTACTCCTCTAGAGCCTCCTATACAAGAGCCCACTCATGGTGCATTCACTTGTGAGACCATCTTCTTTGGAGAAGATAGAGAAAATGAAGAAGAGCCCAAACTATAGGGGTTCTTTGATGAATCTATTCCATCCTTTGAGGCCAACGCCTTCACCAACCCACAGACTCCTTACAACACTCAGAGTCAGGCTGGTAAAGGACCAATTTACATACCCAGGCCTCCCAAGGATACCCCTCCCAAGGTCAACTCAACTGATCGCTCCTTTCCTCTAAAAGGATCTAGCTCTAACCAAGCTAAGGACCCGGTTGAGGGAAGTCAACAATTCCCTGGGGGGAGGTTTGACATCACAAAGGTGTTAGAATGAAATACCACCTCCATGACCTTGATGGAGGTTTTTCTGAACTGTCCTAAGCAGAGGAAGTCGCTTCTAAAGCTCTTGGGAAACCCAAAAATTGTCAGTCATCCACCGAAGACTGTTACTTTGGATAACACCAATGTCGCTATCTTCCTGGATAACACTGAGGATCCTCCCTTTTTACTAGGCTTGAATATACAGGGGAAGGGCCTTTATAATTGCTTGGTAGATTCTGATGCTTTGGGTAATGCCATGCCCTTATCAATATACCAGAAGCTCAGAATGTATCCTACTCCATCTAACAGCACAGTAGTCAAACTGGACAAAACTACTTTAAAAATGGTAGGTGAGTTGAAGAATATCCAGATTCAAATCATCCAGGACCCCAGGATATCCAGCATGATTGGCATCTAGGTGGTGGGCATCCCAAAGACTTATTGGATGTTACTAAGTCACAATTGGTCCAAGTCCCTGAATGGATATTTCTCGACCGACTTTTCCCACTTGTGGGTCCCCTATGAGGGAGAATCTAACCAGATCCAGGTTGAAAGTGAGCCTTAGATGAAACAATCCCTCACTGAAGTAGGGAGGGTAAATTAAGTCCTCTTCTTTGAGACTTCCCCTAGGGTGTACAAACCCCTTGAGATGTTAACATTCGATTTCACCCTCGGGGAGGACCCCATAGTTTCTTAGAAAATCCAAGACTTGGATGAAAAACTGAGGGTTGGGGTTAACTCTTAGGGTACCACAGCGACCACTAATACACTCTTGTCTGGCACTTGGTGCCAGGTGCATTATCAAAAAAATTTGGAGCTAGGGTGTGAGGCTTGCCTCGCCGCTGCTACCCAACACATCAACACCCTCGGGAAGAAAGAACACATAGATGATCCCTTGGGACCCAATACTTCTGCTGACAGTGCCTCTTTGGCGCTGTTTGCTTGGGGATCCCAACTAGAGATCTTTTTGGAGGTGAACCCCACCCACGAACCGTCAATGCTAGAGGAAACTCCTCCCAACCTTCCCGGGACCAATCAAAAGACCACTTTGCCTTGCCGGCTCTAGACAACAAATGATGACTTGTGAACTCTTAAGTTTGACGGGTCCCGATCCAAACAAGGTTGTGGGGCCAGAGTGGAATTAATCAATTCATGGGGGAAATCCTTCCTCACGTCTTACATGCTGTAGTTCAACTACACAAAGAATGTCACAGAGTACGAGGCCTTGGTCCTTGGTCTCTTATTCACATTAAGAAAAGGGATCACTCGACTCCGAGCACTAGGTGATTCAGAGTTGATCGTAAAGCAGGTCCAGAGTCAATACACTTGTCATGACAAAAGGTTGGATGCATATTACAACCGGGCGTGGAGCCTCATCAAATATTTTGATGCTTTCGGCATTGATCTTATTCTTGAGAAAAGGAACTATGCTTCAGATTCCATTGCTGTGTTTGCCAACACTTTCGAGCTGATGGATGGATCCAGACTTTGGAAATTCTCTGTTGAGATGGTTCCCACCCTGTCCATTCTAGACAATGTCACCCATTTTTAGGTCTTCGAGGACAAATATCATATCCTGGCCTTCATGGCCAATGTTGGTGTTTTTGAGGACCAAATAGTAGAAGAAAGAGATCACGACGATACTAGGCAGGGTGATGAAGATGATGGGATCATAGAGTTACCAACTAATACCATCCCTAAAGTAATGGTAGTGCTAGAATGTATCTTTGACTTGGACCCTCAGGGCCAAGAAAAGGTATCATCCTCCTCTGAGGGGGGAAAATTTGAGAAAGTGAACATCGGCCAAGCTGGTGAAGAAAAATGGATACACATTGGCACCTCCACTCCCTTAAGGAGAAGGAGAAGATTCTCGCGGTTCTCCAAGAATACATTAATGTAATCACCAGGGGGTATGAGGACTTGAAAATATATGACACATCCACCATGACACATACTATCCCACTGAAACCTGATTCTAAGCCCTTTCAGCAAAAGCAAAGACCGGTTAACGCACTTATAGAGCCTATAATTCATTAGGAGGTCCAGAAATTTCTATCATCCCAGATTATCTTTCCAATCTAGCATACTACGTGGGTTTCCAACCTAGTCCCTGTGAGGAAGAAAAGTGGCAAGATCCACCTTTGCGTGGATTTTCAAAATTTAAAAAAGGCATCGAAGAAGATTAATCACCAATCATGAATGGATCACAAATGATGTCCTTCTTGGATGGGTATTCCGAGTATAACCAAGTCATGGTTAAGTATGAGGATAGAGATAAAACATCATTTACCACCAAGTGGGGAATGTTTGCCTACCAGAGAATGTTGTTTGGCCTGATCAACGTAGGGGCCACATTTCAAAAGGATATGGACATTGTATTTGAGGGTCTTGTAAACTAATGTATACTCATCTACATGGATGATTTGACCATCTTTTCCCAGGACAGGCATGATCATTCTGCCCACGTCACCCAGATCTATGAGATATGTCATCGCTATGGAATATCCCTCAACCCCAAGAAATGTATATTTGGGGTCACTAAAGGGAATTTTCTCAAGCATATTGTCTTTGAGAAGGGTATATCCATTGACCCTGAGAGATTTGAAGCGTTGCTAAACCTATAAATGCCCAATAGCAAAAAGGAAATGAGATCTTTCTTTGGAAATATCAACTTTGTCTGACGGTTCATCACCAGATTCGCTAAGATCATAAAGCCACTCAATGAAATAATGAAGAAAGATACTAAGATTGGGTGGATCCCTGAGGCAAAGTGGGCATTTTCCGAGATTATACAAATGATAGTGGAGGCCCTAGTCTTGGCTAGTCTGGACTATTCCCTCCCCTTTTACATATATTCCTTTACTTCACCGCATTCGGCTGCATTAGTTTTGACCCAGAAGGTCAAAGGGGAAGAGAGACCAATAGCCTTCATGATCTCCCCCTTTAAGAATGCTGAAGTTTGGTATTTGCCTTTGGAAAAACAAGCCTTTTCTCTCGTTCGTGCCATGAAGAAATTTTGGCATTATATTCTCCTAAGCAAAGTGCATGCTATCATCTCGGACTAGGCAGTGAAGTCTCTGATAATGCAAAGTGAATTGGGTGAGAGATGGGGGAAATGGATGGCCATCCTCCAAGAGTATGATTTGGAGATGCAACCCATGAAGATAGTCTAAGGCCAGGGACTATGTAGAGAAATGGCAGAAGAGACTCCACACATCGAATGTCAGGCATATACAGTGGATTCCATCACTTAGGACCCATGGTACATAGAACTGGTGTACTTGTTGTTGAACAACAAATTCCCAGAGGGATTGCCTCCAAATAAATGTTGCACCCTACAATTTTAAAGCACACACTTCATGATAAAAAATGCCACACTTTTTTGTAGGAACTATGTGGGAGTGTACCTCCGGTGCATTGATAGTGTTCAAGGTGCAAAGATAATCAAAGAATTCCATGGGTAGTTTGGAACCAGGCATGGCTCAGCTAACGCCACTACCCACTAGATCCTCTAGGCCGGATACTATTGGCCCTGCATTTTTAAAGATGTCAACACTCATGTTTGGAGATGCCACACTTGTTAGACAACAACACATCATGAGTGAAACCCAGCCATGCCTCTGCAACCGGTCTTCAAAGCTAGACCTTTTTCCTAATGGGCATTTGACTTCATTAGGGAAATCAACCCCAACTCATCTTCCAACCACTGGTACATTCTAATTGCGATCGACTATTGCACCCGTTGGTCTGAAGCGATACGTTGTAAAAATAACAAGGCAGATGTAGTGATCAAATTCTCAGAAGAGAACATCGTCACAAGGTTTGGAATTATATTTTCTATAGTATGTGACAATGGTCTGGGATTTTCTTTAGCACAATTACTTGAGTGGAGCTATGATAGAAAGATCACTCTAAATTTTTCCAGCAACTATTATCCTCAGGGGAATGGTGTTGCTAAATCGACCAACAAAAATTTACTTGAGGTGATCAAACATCTATTAGAACATAATCCTGGGGACTGGCACCAAAAGCTTAGATTCTCTCTATGAGTAGATCATATCCAAATAAAGGAAGCCCTAGGGACTTTCCCATTTCACCTTGTCTATGGCCAAAACCCAGTGTTCCCTATTAACTTATAGATCCCAGTGTTACAGTTCATGTAGGAATTCGGTAATCGGGACAACATCATGGAAGTTTGGCTTTTGAACCTAATGAGAATGGAAGAACAAAGAGATGCAACCCTTAAACACTTTGCTCATTAGCAAGTGGTATTAAAATGATGGTTCGACATAAGAGCCCAGTATAAGGCCTTTCATATTTCAGATTTGGTCCTTTTGTGGGACAAGGCCCGGGAAAAGAAAGGGAAGCACACCAAATTCCAACAGCTCTGGCTTGGACCATACTTTATATCTAAGATCTGCGGAGAAAATACTTATCACCTCAGTACTATGACTAGAGAAGTTGTTCCATTGCCCATCAATGGATAGTTTCTCAAGTATTATTTCAAATGAGGTGAGTTTGTCCAGAGTTATATTTTATGTAAAGTCCTGCTTGTAAATATCTTTCCCAGTGCTCTGTGTGGGGCACCTTTCCTTGTAAATAGTTTTGTTGGCCATCCTCTGGGATTTCCCCCCTTTCTTGTCATTTTGTTTTTTTCTTTGTTCTTTCTTTTCTAGGTTCCCATTATTTTCCCTGTCCCTTTTTGTAGACTGTTATGCCTTGCATACCATCTAGTCTCCAGGATGGTACCTTTTGTATTATGGTGAACTTGGAATCTATTTTAGCATGGTGGAATTGGTCCATGCTATGGATTTATTTTGTAAGTTTGGTAATAGGCTATGAGCAATCTTCATTGGATTCATCTCCCGAAAGTCTGAAAATCATTTAAATTGAAAATCAAAGAAACAAGTAATCAGACACACCGAGAACAGATCAGTTGCACTAGTTGTTGACCAAATTTAAAAAAAGCTTTAAAATATCCTACGTTCAGGATTTTCTCTCCCATTTGGAAATTTAAAGTTGGTGGAAAGGTGAAAGAAGTACCACCATTAAAATTAGCTAAGCTTAAGGTTAATGGTGAAAGGAATACCGCCTTCCCATCTATGAAAAAGGAGAACTAAAAGGAACTAAAGAATGGAGAAATTCTTGTATCTAGGGGAAATGTGAAAGATATGACAATTTTGGTTTCACATACTTAGTTCCTCCTCTCTTCTTCTCCCAGAGGTCATCGGCTTGGTTTTTCTTTCAAATCACACACTTCACAACTGACGAAGGACCAAGGATTGAATCATGTATGGGCCAGATTTTGTCAAACACTTCGCACCTGGCAAACATGATGCTCCAAGTAAAGATTGATTCTAGTTTTTCTAACCAGAGATTTTATAGTCCTCAAATGTGCTAAGGCATTCATCCTAGATATTTTCCATTTTTTATTCCCTCCATACCTGTCCCTACATTTTGTGTGCAGAATGTTAGGTTCGCCCTTTTTTTTCTTTTTTCTGTTTTCTTTTTTCGCTTTTTGCTCTTGCCTTGTTTTCTTTGTTTCCTTTGTTTTTCCTTCGAGATCCTGTGAGGTCTGTCTTCCTTTTTCTTTCTATCTTTTGCACCTCCAGGACCTAGTCCCAAAGTTTTTTGTTCTTTCCAGAGCTGGATTCTAGACTCTGGAATTCTCTTCAACTATTGTCTTCTTTCGTAAGAAGGCATAGTTGCATGGGATCCCCGGGCCCAGAGTCTGGAGGTCTTCCTATTCTAGAGTTTGTGGAGAAGAGTGTAACTTGTTTTTACCTTAGGGGTATAAATGGAAATTACCTTTCATTTTCACAATTACCGTGATTAAAACACTTACAGAATTCAAAGAGATTTTTAGGCAAGTAAGGCAATTAAAACTGTGAATTGCACTGTGCTTATTGGTTGATTGAAAGTTGATTTGCAGTGCTTGTTCATGATCATTTGAGGGTACTTGTTGCAGAGCACTCCTAGTGTTCTTCTCCCCTACTTTTCGTCATTTTTCCAGGTAGGTTTTTGGTTTTGTGTTCTCCGGTTTCTTGCTTTCTGGTTCTTGCCAGTCTTTTTGCTTCGTTCTTTGTTTGGTTTTGTTGTTTCTACCTTTTGTGTTTCACTTTTGAGTTGCCTCCTGTTGGTGGTTCAACTCTGCCAGAGGGTCATCTACCCTCTGTATAGTTGTAAACTAGTGTATATGATGTACATTTTTGTAGGGTAGTTCTTGTGCCTGTGTAAATGTTGTATAATCATATAAGCAGTTTGTAGATACTATATATATGTCGCCATTGTCCTATGAGCTTCACTTTGGTCCTCATAGAACTTTAGTTCCTTGTATTTCAGTGTGTATATGTCTCGGCCTTTGGCTCTCTATAAACCTATGTATAACTCTTGTATATCCTGTTGTTCTCGACAAGCTTTTCGCACCCCATCACTTGCATCATTTTTCTAAGCTTGTCAAGAGGGAGTCACCACAGTTTGAACTTGGCACCTCACTGGTCTGAGCCAGGACAAATTTCTCTCTCCTATATCATGTCACCTTAATGGTAGGATTAATTTCCCATGAGTAAACATTTAAATCCCATCCCATATGGCATTCAATTTTCCCTCGTGTTGGCCCACCTATTGCCATTAATGACATTTATGCCATCTGTCATTTGGCCACGTGATGACCCATGTCAGCCAAATATGGCTTACTACTAGTCACATCGATAACGACTATTTTATCCAGACTCTGGGTCCCGAGGAGTCCCTCATATTTCTTTTCCTCCTATCACTTAGTTCAAAACCCCATAATCTAACCCACGTCTATTTTAACTATTCTGAAATTTTTGATATGTGCTAACACTCATTGGACAAGTGTAGGGTGGTGACAAATTTCCCAGAGTTTCTAATGTTGTTTTTATAAATACCATATTCTGATGGTTCTCCGGTCTTACAAGTTGTGGATAGTTGATCAAGATGTCCGAAGTAATCACCCCTCCTGATAGCCCAAAGCTACCTACCACCTCCACTTAGGCGACCACAAAAACCAAGGCTGAAAAGATGTTGGAAAAACTTCCCTTAACCTCCAAATACCCGAAGGAGGGTACTCTCGTAGGGTCCAAGGTGGACTCCAAAGTCCAAGAAGTAACATACATGGAGTGTAGACTTTGGGTTTAAATGCAAGGCTTGATCTAGGCCATCTACATGTTGAAGGCTGGTGGAGACAGTATGGCTACTCATTTGGCTGCCTCTAGCATTATAAAAGCTGTGAAATTTCCTTGTTTGGTGCATTCACTAGAATTGATACAACAAATGACAATACTGTACAATGCACCTACCCAGACTGTTCTACTCACCAATCCATGACCATTACAATATTCGACAATAATTGTCACTCTAGATGCAACCAATTTTGCCTCAAGGCTAGGGATTCCATAGTTCAAGGGGTCCACCATCATCAACTGATCCAAATTGTTGAAGGAGTTCAAGGAAGCTAAGATTGTCTCCCAACAATATTTCAATAGTTAGTGGTTGAAGTCCCCGAAGAGGGACCATCAAAGGATGAAGTTGGAAATTCCCTGCGATATTTCAAAGAGCCCATTCAGGAAGGCATTATATTCTTATGTAGGATCTTTGGATTGCCCCATGCCTGGGATTTCTCAGCGTGGATGTACTACTTTCTTTACTGCACCACCACTCGTAGCTAGACCTTCAACTGGGCAGCCATTATAGCCAACCATGTGGACACGCAGCTGAAGGGTGTCATCTATAGTTCCAAGTTCTACATGATATCTTATGTGCTATGGGCACTAGCCCAACAAAGACCAGCTTTTCCAGGTTTGGTTATAGTTGGTGAACTTGGGAATGGGTCGGGCCAGTTGACCCCATGGGATCATTATCCCTAAGTACAATGGGAACTCAGTTTACTAAATTTCTACTAGGTAAATGATGGTTTCATTTACCATAATATCCTAACACTTACCTAGGATTCCAGGTACCAATTATCAAAGAAGCCGATGAACTTGGTCAGCACCTACGACCACTATTTTATTCAGTTCCAACACCACAACTACATTCGGGTGACTGACTTCTCTGAGAAGCCCTATCTTCTTCCCCAATATTTTGGGGACAAAATCATTCTTTTGGAAATCTTGCTAGAAGATGATGGACCTGCACGACTTCTTCCCATTGAAGAAGGTCATCAATGTCCCATTCCCATCTTAGTATGGGAATTATACGTGCAACCTCACCGTGGTAAGGGAGGCAGATAATGAATTGAAGAGCCTGGGACTGGTGCAATTCCACCACTCTAGGAATAATTATGATCCCCTTGGCAATATTTCATTGGCACTTCCCGAGGTATCCCCGCTGAACAAGGAATATATTGAAGACATCTAGGTGGATTGTCAAGACAGTTTTTGTCTCTGGGCCCGTCAACATTCACGCATGTCCAAAGCACTCATGAAGGCACTTGACCTTCAGATCTTTCAGATGGGTTTTTAGATGATGGGCTGCTAGAGGACCCAACATACAAAGAGGAAGGGTTAGAAAAGTTGGATCTCCCTCTAGTGGATTGGGCCACCCCGAAAGACTAGAAGATTGAGGGAGTATGCCGCTTGATTTTGGAGGCTAGTCACCAGTATCTTACCCAGATGTCTGTCAAAAGCACCTAGAAGGGATCGATTGTCCAAAGGTCTGCTTCATCTTCCACTACTACCACCAGACCTAGCAAGATTAAAGGGAAAGAAAAAGAGGGCACGCTGGCTAAGGCACCTCCCCAAGGTCTCACTCCCCTAATGATACAAATACAACAACAAATGGAGTCAGAAAGGTTGGCCAACCAACAGATAAGCACATAGATATCCTCCAGTCTCCTCATAACCCCAATGGCATCTGCTCGCTTGGTAGGATCCCTGTCATTGGCTACGATAATGAGTAGACAAAATCTCACTGAGGTGGAGTCTACCAATATTTTGGAGACCGGGGTCCCAATGTTGAGAATGAAAAAGAAAAGGGTGACCCCCACTCCAAGCACAACCGCTAGCCCCAGTATGCCAAATATTCCTCCCATCAACGTTAGTTCGGATTACCCCAAACTTGAAGTGATCCCTAACATCCCTCCCCCACACGATGATTTTGATGATGTGTTTTAGGCGGATGAGCTCATAAATTTGCAGGAGGATATTGGTCATGCGGGTGAAGAGATTGCTGCTCAAAATAAAGAAGAGGTCCTTGCAGAAAGGGAAGTTCTGTAAGAAGAAGTTGCATCAATAGAGGAGGCTCAGGATGAGACACATAGGGAGCCTAAGTGGGAGAAAACACCGGTCCAAGAGACCGAGGATGAAACAAGGAAAATTACAGATGAGCCACCAATGGTTGGGAACCCAGATGCATAGCATCAAGCGTACCACTGATCATCATGCTCCAAATGCCTTCTGTTACTCCAGGTGACCAAATGCCCCAGAGCACATTTGGTGAGGTGGTAAAGGTAGCCACATTGTTAAACTTTGGCTAGAAACCTCACCCACCTCCAGAAGATATTCTAGTGGAGGAAAATGTTCTAGCAGATGAGGTCAATGAGGTTAAAGAATAGCAGCAACAGAGTGACTAGGAAGTCCTGGAAAATGTAAACGTCGGATCAACTAATGTTGTAAGGGACAAGGGAGTCCTAGAAGATATAGGTGATATAGATGCTGGAGGAGGAGATTTTTTGGATATCACAAAGGAGAACACTGATATGGTGGTGAATATTGAGGCCTCCAAAGAACAGGAACATGAACAAGAATAGGAAAGAGAAAAAGAGCGAGATTACACTAAACATTTCAGGAATGCACCGCCAATTTTTGAAGAGATCCAATATGCTTAGGTCCTAACTGCAAGACCTCCCTAGCCACCCCAATGGTTGGTGTAATTGAGGAAGAGGAAAGCCTCGGTGGTGGCGATAGGAGTTCCACTCTCCTTAGCCAAGATGATGGCCCACAATGTTGAAGCCTAGAAGCCTAAGAAGGCATAGACAATCCATACTCTTTGGAATGGTCCCATAGGAAGCACAGTTGTGACCATCACAATAGCTCCTCCAAATGCAGATGTAGTGGCCATAAGGCCCAAAGATTACATGGTGACATAAGTGGCAGTGGGGAGAAGAGATAAGCAGGGTGAACTTGACCTGCTGAGAGAGGGCACCAGGGCACTGGAGGCCCGGTATGCTAAACAGAGCCAGAATTTGAAGGAGGAAAGATAAAATAATTCTAATCTTCTCACACTTCTGGCAGAACTTACACAACCTTTGGTCGAGGTCCACCCAAAAGATTCTACCTCCGGATTGCTGCTTGCACAGGGTGATATGGATTCTCTGAGGGCCATGAAAAAGAAGGCCTAGGCCATAGACGGGTGGATCATCGAGAAAATAGATTTCGTAAGGAAAGTTTTATTTGTGTCACTCCTGGATCTTTATCAGATCCACCTTCTCCTCGGTTAGGCAAGTTCCCATGTTTCCGTGTGGGGAATGCACTTAAGGAATTACAAAAAATGGGAAGCCAGGTTGGAAGAGGTCTTCAACGCAAGAGAAGAGGCTGCCATAGTGTCAAGAATTATGGTGGATGAAACATATGACTCCCTCTAGGCCCAACACTCAAGATTTTCCCTCATGATTGAGGTCTGCAAGGATTCGGTTAGGGCCCTGAAGGATAAGGTAACTGCCACCAAGTATCCCTTTGTCCTGTTTGAAGCTTTTGTGGTAAGGGTGTCCCAAGTTGACCCCTTCACCACTAGATCATGCTCCCTAGAGGATTATATCCTTAGGCAGTTTGATGAGTTCATGGAGTCTTAGTATCGTGCCCCTGAAGATTTTGATGGGAAGAAGTTAACAAGGTTGTCTAAAATGATGCTTCAAGTGCATGATGCCGTGAAGATGGTATGTGAGTTCCAGAATAGGGCCAGAGAAGTACAAGAGAGTTTCGAGGTTGTCTGCGGTTGATGGGAAAGCATCCGGGGTATAGATGAAGAAGGCGTAAGCCAGGTGTTGAAATCTCTCAAAAATAGTAAAGGACAACAAGGTTCTCTAGGCTCTGGAGATAATCCTTAGCAAGTGTAATTTTTGTATTCATTCATTTTTTTGGAATGCAAGTTCCTATATCCCAGAGTTTCAGATCCACTAGTTTTGTATTCTTGAAGTGACCACTATCCCAGTTCCCAAGGCTGACCGGTCACTCTCAAGGTGATTAATAAGGATGTCAGAAGGTAGGTGACTCTAGCAAGGCACGTTGGCTCAACAAGATAGTTTTGACAATTGGTCTTCCCAAGATGTCACCCCAACGTAACACCTGGTGCATCAGAGATAGTGAGCCACTCTTCCATTTATGAGGCATGTAGCCTCGATCCCCAAGGGATCAGATTTCTTCTTTTCTCCTTACAGCTCCCTTCTCGAGGCCAATTCTTACACTCCACCTTTCTTATCTCATTCTTCTGACATGTCAGATCTTTTTCATCTCAAGGTATCTTGTAGTGTGGTGCAGGTAGTACCAGCCACTAGAAATTATATTATATTGTTTTACTGTAAACTAAGTTAGGTGAGTTTTAGGTCAAAAGCTTGTGTATAAATAATAAGTCTGACCTCATTATAGAGGTTGGTGGAATTGATGATTTTGGAGTCCATAGCTATAGCTTTTTTTTTTCTCAGTTGCAAAGCTCAATTTTCCTTATTTGTTAGAGATTCTTAGTAGTTAGATTCTCCCTTGGAGCCACCATTATTGTACGCACCAGTGCTGGCTATAAATATGTTAATCAAGAAGGAAGGATTCTCTCAATGATGTTATTAGCATTCTAATCTTTGGATTAATGATCTTTTGTGTTGTATGTTCTTTATGTCCCCTGCTTTGATATTTTAATTAGATTAACGACCTTCTTTTCCCTTGTTATTGATTAAATATGTGTTGATGGTTCTGTATTTCTTCTGTATTTAGTGTAGTATGTTAGAGCGTGGTTGATGTCTTGAATTTTTAGCATAACTATAGGTAGAGGGAATACTTCTAATCCTGATCTATATTTGTAATTTTATTTGGTAAAGTTAATGAATGCTTGTAGGAAACCCCACTTACCTAAATTCCTAGAGAAGACAAGCCAAGATAACTAGCCATGCCCCTAAAAAAATAGTCACACTCCCAACTAAGCTCACGCATTGTCGAGACCTGACTCTCACGTTCTTGAAAGACTGGAGAATCTCATTTCTCTAGACAACCTTTAGAGGTGAAGTTGGCCGGTACCCCGGTACCCACTGACAACTTACATCTGTTGTTTGACCCGGTCACAAAATCCCATCAATAGGTTCTAGTCCCAATCCTGGGTTCATGGTTTTTAATTATGGGTGGAAATGTCTAAGCTTAATGAGCCAATATACCTTGGGTTCTAGTGTGGCAACCTAGGGCTCTGATACCAAATTGTAATGTCCTGCCAGGAA
>MU228093.1:3060833-3074575 GCA_018584345.1 Thuja plicata
ATACATATATACATATATATATACATATATACATATATACATATATATATACATATACATATATATACATATACATACATATATATACACACACACACACATATATATACATATATACATATATACATATATATATACATATACATATATATACATATACATACATATATATACATACACACACACACACACACACACACACACACACACACACACACACACACACACATATATCTTTTTTTATTTTTTATTTGGAGTTCTCAAGTTACAAATTTCAATTACATATTCTCCCTAGGTTCCCCAACGAACAAAACTTAACCATAACTTTTATTATTAAAGAAAGACATAAGATTTCATAACTTTCATTATACCATAGTCACTAACATATTTATTCTTATAAACCTTTTTTCATCTAAATCAATTTAACTTTTAACATTCAAGATTCTTTTCTTTTCAAACTTTGAAAGGAAGTATGCACAAAGTAATGAACTTTCCTATTAACCACTACATGCCCTTTTGAATTAAATAATCATTGCATTTATAATATGCACAAAGTAATGAACTTTCCTATTAACCATTACATGCCCTTTTGAATTAAATAATCATTGCATTTATAATATCAATATAGCAAATTCTTTTACTCTCTTTTATAACAATGATTCATCACAATTCTAACATATTTTCCATAAACAAAGATCACTTCTTTTCCTTAGTAAATACATTCTTTACATTGAAAGGTAATTTATCCCCTTTTGCCTTTTCCTAAAGCTACCCATTCCATTACATCAATCAGGAATATATCAAATATTAATTTTGCATTCATCTCCTCTTGGGAGGTTACATTAATGAAATACCATTACATGGCTAACAACAAGGAATCAATAAGAAAGTCTTCATCTTCCACAAATATGGATAAAGCACAAGTCCATCCACAACTCTACAAATAATACCTCAATAAAATATTTACCACCCAACCATGTGGATATCCAAAAAAGATCCACTCCCCCGTGCTAGGGGATAAACACCATGATCCACACAAGAAGGTGATAACTAGGCCATTCCTAAGGAGAGGGTAGTGCATTTCCCAAAACATAATTGAAAACATGATAAGAATACAAATACATGAAACACATCGGTAGAAACTCTAAGACACGCTAGGTGAGTGTCATCACATATCCCTCACCCCTTGGGTTTCCCTAGTCAACCACTCTGGGCCCCGGCCCCCAAGTAGGCACATGTGGAATGGAACATCTCTCATAGGGATGAGACTGTCTAATTGTACTATCACAATAGTACCATGTCCCTCTCCCATTGGTAGCCTTTACTAGCACTAATGGCATGGGAGAGGCTTATCTTAGTTAATGTGTAATTCCCTTCCCATAAATTATTATTGTTATCAATGGATTAAACAACTCCACAGTGGGTTATCCTAGTACTAGCCACTTAGGGCCCCGACCCCCACTGTGAGCCCTTCACCTAGTGTTCCTAGGTTTCCTACCTCTATTAATCTCACAAAAACACATAAGGATAAGTAGAAAAAGTGTACAATAGTTCATAACATCCATATGGAACATAAATTAAGTTTACACAAGGTTTCTGGGGTACTTGACACACCCCTAACCATAATCAGGGTTCCCAAACCATCCAAAATTATGATGGGTATCCAAAGTATTATAAACATAAGATCATATGAAAATCCAATATTCTACAAGTATGAACAACCTCTAGGATCAACCCCGGGTCAAAACCAAACCCTAAACCCTTCCAGAAACTCTAAAACACAAACTGGAGGAGTCCTACGCAGGTGGAACCCTAAGCTACATAGGTGGTGGCCTAAGCTGCGTAGGTGGTGACCTAATCTATGTAGGTGGTACAACCTACATAGGTGGTCACACATCCTGCATAGGTGGTACCCAGTTCTGCGCAAGTGGTCAGGACCTATGCACCCTCCGGACAACAACCTTCAGATTCGACCTTCTGGGTAAAAGTGGATAAGATGGATGTCTAGAAGGCAGAATCAGAGAGATACCCAAATGGGGTTCCTCCATTATCCTTCCAAAACATCCCTCAAACCCATCTACCCTTCTGGTAAATCTACTTGGTTCCTTCCCATAAGTGCAAGGTGCAGAAAGGTGACCACCTAAAGATAATGTTCTAACCAAGATAGAAGTCTGCATAATATCTACAGAAATAAGTTATAACTGGAAGCAAATACATTCTACGGTGGCAATACACAGAGAAGAACAAATAAACAACAGTTCATAAACTAAATTCATTACAAGGTATACTTTCATTATTTCATTCATACGAGATAGCATAAACATCCAAATAATCATAAAGGAACTCCATTGTTCACACAACTATAAAAGATAGTAAACAATCACATCAACCATGGAAATCTCATAAACAACATTCTATTTTCCAGGTAGAGCCTACCTGGAGTCCTACGGAGAAACCTTTGACTCAATCCAACTCTATTCCCGCCAAGCCTATGCTCCTCCAGCCTTCTAACCAATCAGATACTCTCCCAATATTTCCCTTAATCCTTCTAATAGTTTTTAGATGTATATAGTTCTCTCAATATAATTTCTTTTGTCTTTCTCCCAACCCCCTACTTTCTATATTCCCTATCCATAAATACGTTGTAGGATTGGTTGCACAGGAAGTTTCAACCGATGCAGCCATCCATAACTATCTTTTGGTTATTGGTTTTAAATATAATAGTATTTAAATAATTTAATGAATAGGTAGTCTCCCGAGAAAGCTTTAGTTAAATTACTTCCTTAGTTACTCTATGTTTAAATTCATGCTTAAGGTAACTTCTATTATTTATTCTAGCTTTTACCTTGATTAGTTACTTTTCTCTATTTAAAGGATTAATATAATTTCATATGACAATTAATTTCTTTTCTTAAAATTAAAAAGGCACATAATGGATAAATACATACATACACCCATTTATTAAAACATTAATATAGGCATATTTATAGAATTACATAAATATATTTATATATAGACATATGCATATGTGTGCACCCATATGCCTATGTGTACATATAACCATGCAAATATTATTATCAAAATCATGCATTACTAAATATATTAGAAAAAGTTTTTTACTATGTATATAACTCCATCATACCATCCAATTACTACTAACCAATAATTCAACCAAAAAACAATATTCACCTAGCTCTAGGGATTATAATGAATATCCACAATGATCTAATACCAAGCCTCTATAAATGGACATCAATCCATAATGAAAGACAAATACCGAAAAGGACCCAACTCGGGAACAGGGACCAAGGCAAGGCTTACTCTTGCGGAACCATGTGTTATCTCCATCACAACAACGATTGACGAGTTAGAGAGCATGCTCAGACCCATGGAGCCAGGTGGAGACAATGATCGGTACTTGCAATCCTGCATCACCAAGGAGAGATACATGTGCATAGAAACATATATAAATATATAAGACATTGCAAAAAGATGACCAGGATCGATACATCATGTGGGTCTCATCTAAGTGAGTAACTATGACTTCATCCTGAGTCTTGAAAACATGTCGAACATATATACTAGAATAAATCATCATAGATAATTCAGGATAACATATTAGTCAAAATAGAGCATCATAAGTGGGAAAGATTAGAATTCCATTTATTATTTCATCTACAAGAAGAAGATAATAATTCTTTCCATAAAGACATTAATCATGAATACATATATCAAATCATCTAGCTAAGCATAATATCATCTAGATCTATCAAAATGCAAACCACTAAAATCATATAGTTCATGTCAACATGTCCAATTTGAAAATAATAGCATAGTCATCGAAGAGGGTATTACAGGGTAATTCACATTCTTCATCCATCAATGACCTTTCCATTTCTAATCCACCAGCTTGCAAATACATCTGTCATGTCCTATACCCTTCTAGACATTAGGGACAAACCAATGTGATCTTGTTTGAGAGCTGATAATTTTCTAAAAATCTAAAAAATAAAAAATAAATAAAAAAAAATCTCTAAAAATCTAAAAATCCATAAATCTTCGATAAAGTCTTTGAGCTTCTTTGTTGTATTCTTGGTTTCATTTACCCAAGCTTTACACATGGTTTCACTTATCACTTGGGGGAAAATCATTGGTTTTTTGTACAAACAAATTCAAAAGTGCTACATCTTGGTCACATGACAGAAGCAAATTTTCAAAATTTCAGAGGAGAGATATTTTGGAACCTTTGATGGATATCATTGTTCAACCTCAAAATTTTGATCACATAACTTAATCCTTGACCTTCATTGACCTATTTTATTAGGATTTAAAATTGAAAACACCCTAAATGATCAAAATGTTTGGAATTCTTATTGAAAATTTTGATACATTGCAAAACAATTGAAATTTTTGATGATTTTCATTGACCTTTTCAAGTCATGTTCTTTTTAGCTAATCAATGATGTTTCGACTAGATTGGCGATGATGAAGACATGATATCTTTCTTGACTTTTGTGTGACTATTTTGAGGAAGATCCACTAACTTGTGTGAATGCGTCTAATGACATGGTCATCAAAGAACCATCAAGGAAATTCATCTAGGAAGGATGGTTAACCTTTGTTTATTTACATAAATACCTTGGCTATTTACATCTTCCATATCTTAATACCAAAATCCACTTACAATATTGAATCTGATAAAAATGGTATTCACACTCCCATAGTTGGTCATTCAACTAGCGAGGGTTGTACTAGTTTCCTAAAGAGGTTACCAAATGAGATGAAAGTCATATTCATATTCTTATGGTCGCAGTGGCACCAGTAAGGATTATATTGAATCCTAGTCCCATAGCGCTCAATGATGAAAATATATCTCTTTTGTATTTCTTTCGCAAAAAACAATGATAGTTAGTTTCATTGCATGTCATTCATATAGATTAATATTGCATTATAGTTGTTATGGGATTTTCCTTAATCAAGGGGTGGAAGTTAATCATGATTATATCATCAAAATCTATAACCAAATTACATCATCAAATTGATCAATGGTACATCAAGGATATCATCAATATACATATTCTCACCTAGGGTCAACCTCACCATTTGATCAACTAGGGGAAACCTAATTCTCTTCATTGCCTGTACCTACATCTGTAGTTGAATCATATCAAATGACCATATCTATTAGTATTAACCATTAATCTTCCCATCAAATCCAATCCAATTGAATATCAATCAGTCAAATCATCCAATTGATCATTTCAAGTCAATCCATTATCCTATCATCCATTTTCTCATTTTGAGCGCATCAAATTTCCTAACTCTAGATCTTGAGGAAGGAAAATCAATCCATTAGTTTGTCTCTCTAGATATTGAGAGAGAATTATCAGTTTATTCTATCAATCCATCAACCTACCTATACTATCTGATTGACATTAATATAACATCAACCAAGTGATTCTAACTGACATCAAGTGATATCCAGTCATCATCAACACATCAATAACATTCTATCAATTATCAAATTCTTTCATAACTAGGGCATTTTCAAAATTATTTTATCAGGAAATGAATTTCAATTTCCCAAACTCAACCAAATCATCTAAACATCATCTTAATTCATTTCCCGAGGGGGCATCATATCCACATCAAAGATTCAAATCAAGGATTCATATCAGAGTTTGTTTTTCATCACCAAGGGCAACAACCTATCATTAAATCAGGATTCTGCATCATATGTTCCATCAAATCTGGGGCATTAAAAATTCAAACTTTTTCATATCAGGTTCTAAATCTATCACATCAGGGATTTTGGATCAATTTCTCATAAGGTTTGGTGTCAGAGTTTCATATCAGGTTATCAGTTTCACATCAAGTTTTGCATCAATCAATCAACATCGAATAAATGATCAGGACATAATTTTTCTTTGAGTCAATGCGCTTCGCAAATCAATTCAAAGAGGGGCATTTGTAGAGACCTAAAATATATCTCTTTTTCATTTATTTCACAAAAAAACAATGATAGTTAGTTGCATTGCATGACAATCATATAGATTAATCTTGCATTATAGTTGTTATGGGATTTTCCTTAATCAAGGGGTGGAAGTTAATCATGATTATATCATCAAAATCCATAACCAAATTACACCATTAAATGTCTGATTCGTTAAATTGATCAATGCTACATCAAGGATATCATCAATATACATCTTCTCACCTAGGGGAAACCTCACCATTTGATCAACAAGGGGAAACCTAATTGTCTTCATTACCTATACCTACATCTGCACTTGAATCATATCAAATGACCATATATATCAGCATTAACCATTAATATTCCCATCAAATCCAATCCAATTGAATATCAATCAGTCAAATCATCCAATTGATCATTTAAAGTCAATCAGTTATCCTATCATCCATTTACTTATTTTAAGCGCATCAAATTTCCTAACTCTAGATCTTGAGGAAGGAAAATCAATCCATTTGTTCATCTCTCTAGATCTTGAGAGAGAATTGTTAGTTTATCCTATCAATCCATCAACCTACCCATCTTATCTGATTGACATCAATATAACATCAACCAAGTGATTCTGACTGACATCAAGTGATATCCAATCATCATCAACATGTCAATAAAATTCTATCAATTATCAAATTATTTCATATATGGGGTATTTTCAAATTTATTTTATCAGGAAGTGAATCTCAATTTTCCAAACTCAACCAAATCATCTAAACATCATCTTGATTCATTTCCCAAGGGGGCATCATATCCACATCAAAGATTCAAATCAAGGATTCATATCAGAGTTTGTTTTTCATCGTCAGGGGAAAAAAACTAGCATTAAATCAAGATTTTGCATCATATGTTACAACAAATCTGGGGCATTAAAAATTCAAACTTTTTCATATCAGGTTCTCCATCTATCACATCAGGGATTTTGCGTCAGTTTTTGATAGGGTTTGGAATCAAAGTTTCATATCAGGTTATCAGTTTCACATCAGGTTTTGCATCAATCAATCAACATCGAATAAATGATCAGGACATCAATTTTTCTTTGAATCAATGCGCTTCGCAAATCAGTTCAAAGAGGGGAATTTGTAGACACCTAAAATTTACCAGGTGTTCTCTAAACAAGAAAATCTACATTTTTCATCAAATTGCTCCTAATCTCATCAAATAGTATCAAAATGGATCAAAATCAAATCAAATAAAATAGACATTTATCAATCAAAGTGAACAAAATAAAGCTAAATCAAATGATTAATTAACCATGACATCAAATAATCAAATATAAGCCTAAAATGATCAATCAAAATTATATAATTGATTTTAATCAATTAATTGTATAGTTTTAAATCAAAAATCAAATTTAACCTATTCATCCCTACATGACTAATTTAATTAATTAATTAAATTAAATATCCTAATATCCTTCAACATAAATTTGAGCAACCAATGGGAATTGAGAACACAAAGAATATGGATCACTCCTAAATTTGAATCTGGATCACTCCTAAATTTGAATCTCAATCACTCATTTTCAACTTTGAATCTCAATCACTCAAATTTGTCTCTTTGTCAAAACCTTTGAGAAAATCATTTAAATTGTCCCCCCATTTGAAACCATTTGAAATCCTCTCACTCCACCATGGCTTAATAATGATTAAGTAACTCTACCCCCCACCGTTGGGAAAATCTTATAAATAGAAGCCATTTTGAGCGCATAAGGATCCTAGAAAATTTGAATGCAAACCATCAAACCTCTTGTCAATTTCACAACTTCTTGAGAAATATTGAGAGATTTAATAACAAATTGAGAGAATTAAGATAATTTTATGAGCATTTGGATTACATATCATAGCAATTTTGAGAGAATTGAGCTAGATTAGGGATTTTCTATCATCAATTCCTCATTCTAGGATTGTCATCGATAGAGATTAAGGTTGAGAGATCTATTAACATAGCTTAGATAGAGATCCATGAGATTTTTATTGATTTAATTGTAATTCCTAGTTTAAATGTTCATTATTCTTCCATAGAATTGTAGTTAAATAAATCAATTTCATGAAGGTGTAGTTTATTCACACACAAATGGCGCCCACCATGGGGCTTTCAACCTCATTTCCTCATTTTATTTTAAATTTTTTGTGTTTTCCTTCACTTTTGTATTTATTTTACAGTTTGCAGGAGAAATGACACCTACAAGCAATTTAATGATGCCTGCTAGCAAACAAATTATGCCTGTGGAAATCTTGCTTTCTCTATCTTCATTTATTTCACCACCTGCGAGATAAAGTGTGACGCTTGGAACCATAAATTGTTGCATGTGATCGGAGAAACACCATATCCTAGCTATCATTTGATGCCTATGATCAGCCTTTGACCACAATTTAAACTTTTTGCAACGCTCGTGAATTTTGTTTTATCGCCTGTGCATTTTTAAATGCTGCGTGTTAAAATTTAAATTTTGCATTCTAAGTTTTAAATTCTGCCTTTTAACAGTTAAACAATGCCTATTAGCTGTTATATGACACCTACAATTTACTACTTGATATTAAGTTTAAATTGATTTGTTCTCTGTTTTGACTCTCTATTTTTATGTTTCCTGCAGATGAAACAACACCTAAAAGTGCAGAAGCCAGAATTGAGGGTGACAAGGCCAAATAGAGAGGTAAGGATTCTAGCAATTAGGTACTCTAAACAACTTCATAACACAAATATTTTGGAATTTTAGAGGTAGAAGAGCATTTGTAATATCATTACTTGAAAATTAGTAGTGCATACAAAAAGAATTTTCCTACTTTAAATTGATTTTATGCTTTAGGTTCTTTAAGCTTGATTTGATAAATTTTCTCAAAAGAACTTAGGTGTATTTGTCAATTTGGTTTCAAAGTTTTTCTTCACTTTGTTCTTTTGTGTTGACTAAATTTTTGGTGGAGCCGGAGTTGGAACTATCACCACTACGTGAGTAAGAAAACAAGCATCAAAAACCTCAAAAAAATGCCTCGCCTTTGCTAGCTACAAAAAGAGGTATTTTTTGAAACAAGCTTGCATTCCCTTAAATTATGGCAATTCAATTATATCTAGTTTAAATAGGAAAAACCCTATTATTTTCCATCTTGAAAAAAGTATTACGCATATGCTACATCAAATTTTCAAAGTTGATCAAAAAGCCAAACATGTTGAGTTTGAGGTGGTAGAAAGAAAGGGAGGCAAATTAACCACACATTTCCATTTTTAAGAACCTCTTTGTAACAAGATTGAAAAAGAACAAGTGTTTTATGAGTGTTTGGAAAAAAGAACAACAATAGTGATATGCTCTTCACTTTTAAGTGAATCAAATCCCCAAACTTGTTGAACTAAGTTCTTTTTTTTCTTTTCTATATATGCTAGTTAAATTAGAACTTTAGAGGGCCTTCCTCCCAAAATTTTCCTTACGAGGACGGTGAGAGGGAATGACCCAAAGTGGGAGACAATCACTTTTTCCGCGATACTATTTGACCCACTATAAATAAACACATTCTTCCTTAATTGGAAGGTGACTAAATTGTGTGAAAGTTATCTTCACTTCCTCGAGTAGTCCTTCAGGATTGCACAAAATCATACTTTTGTGCGTGTGGGAAGCCCACAAGGGGGTAAAAGAAATTGACATAGTTTAGAACAGAGGTGTTCATTAAAACTGAAATAACTAGCAAGATAACTTTTAGATCTAATTTTTATTGCAATATTGATATTACTTTCTCAACATGTTGTAGATGTTCATGAAATGTGTTACTATAGATGAGTATTTCATCTAGGTAGACCACTACACATGACTAAATGAAAGGTATAAGAATATTATTCATCGATCTCATGAAAGTGGTCAAAGAATTTCTCACCCCAAAATCCATCACTAACCATTCAAAAAACCGCTCTTTGGACTTGAAGGCATTTTTCTAAACATCCATAGGATCAATTGACACTTTGTGGTATTCTATTTTTTAATCAATTTTGGTGAAGAACTTAGCCCGACATTGTTGATCTAGAAGATCATCAATTCAAGGAATAAAATATCTATTCTTCACAGTGAACGTGTTCAAAAAATGATAATATATACATTGTATCTATTTTCCATCTTTCTTTATGGTGAATACAATGGGGCTACCAAAAGAATATGCACTTCGATAGATATGACTCTTCAAAATTTATTCTTCAATGCATCGTTTAATCTAATCATTTTCAAAAACTAATCTCATGTACAAAGGTCAATTTGGTAAATGTGTACCTAGGACGGTGTCAATTTATTGCTTCACTTGATAGTGCATTTGAATCCTTATTGGTGAAGTAAATATATTTTGATACCTTTCCAACATTCTATCTATTTTATTTTGTTTAATAAAGATAGTTTCTATTATAGGTTTATTTATCCTTCATTTTCTTTTCCTCTTGTGCTAATATCATTAATAGCATAAAAAATCCATATGGCCAATCAATCATCTACATTATTCTGTACTAATCAATGAAATATATTTTGCAAGACTTACCTTAGAAATTCAATTCTTCCATTCAACCACCTTAACAATCACCCTAAATGGCCTTGGTTTCTATAGATCATGACATTGATACATATAGGGTTGCCTGAGTAATACATCACACATGTCAAAAGGTTTGACATCACACATGACCTCATCTTTAAATGGTTTGATAGGATAGGATAATAAATACTAATTTTTTACTTGTATATCCCTTGGTTGATTCACCGTGCACATGGAGTATGGTTGCAGATGAGGGTTTTCCTTCAATTTTAGCCTCTTTACAACCTCAAAAAAGATCACATTATTTTGACTTTGACTATCAACTGTGAAGTTTAAGGCCTTCTCATTCACCCACATTTGTGATTGAACTAAACCCTCTTCATCTTCTTAGTGCATACTTTTTTCACAGATAACAAACCTGCTTCAATAATTGTTTCACCACTTTTTCTTTTTGAATGGATATGTCGGAAGAATATCAACTTCTTTTTCTACTTCATATACTTATGTCATCAATATTTTCACTACTTTGTACAATCTTTGGTATTATGTTGAGTGCTTTTTTGAATATTGTACACCACATGCTTGTATCTTTAGTTCTCTTTTTTACTCATGTCTTCCATGTTGGTGAAAGGGAGGTGGGATTGAAAGTGGTAGCTTATTTCACTAATAATTTGAAATTAATTTACCCTTTGGATTTATTATAAATAAAGTAGTATTTCTTCCCCTTTGTTTAAAATTTTATTCAATTTTTGTAGCATATTATAGCATTGTAAATTGTAAGTACCTTGTTACGGTGTATAATTCAATGCTTGGTAGAACTTATTTTAGCTTGTTTCATCATAGCATGCATTATAGGACTTCATGATGCATTTTAAAATATAAGAGGCCCTTAATTATGGGTGTGCCCCTTAAATAATTTTATCGATTCAATCGTCATTTGCATACATAGGCCCTATTATGATCTGTGGGCTATTTCACATGTTTCCACTTACCATAGCTCAATTTTGTACATATTTTTAGAAACCTCATATCAAAATTGATTTATGACTAAAAATTGAGTTTTTTTTTTTCCTTTTAAAGGGAAAGCCAAGATGTACAGGGTGACCCAAGTTTCCCCATACATCGAGAGGTTCCCCTTACATGCTCACATTGACCTAATTTTTAATTGGAGGTTGGTATTTCAATTTTGGAGAGATAAGGTTGTTTTTAGTTTGTATATTCTAAATTGGGAATTTCGTTAAATAAATATTCAAGTTTTGATTAATTCAAGCAGGATTAAACGTCCCAAACCCTACAATAAAAGTAAAATCAAGTCAAAATGATGGAAGGAGAGGAATTCACAAGAAGTGAATTCAAAATATATTGAATGAAGAAGCAACCATTAGGAACATGGGTCCCAAACCCCACAAAACTTACATTTATTCTAGAATAGAGATAAAATTATAAAAAAGAAGATGGCCATGAAGGATGAAAATAACTCTAGGTTTTTAGGGAATTCAACAACCTTGTTTTTTCATAGGAGCTTTCGACAAAAGTCAATCTAGACAAGAGATGTCCAAAGAAAAAAAGATATGTCAGGTTTTAAAAGGTTTCTTGAAACCTTGAACATGAAAGATAGAAGTGACCCCAAGAATTTTGAGAGAAAGTCCCTAAAAAATTCAAGAAAAAAATAAGATGTAGTTGGAATTAGTTTATGTTGTAGTTTTTGGTATTCATGTTTTTTCACTAATGTCAACATATGTTTCTAATGAGACTGATAGATTGGCTATCTCTAGTGCATGTATGACTGACAAAAGTATATAGGCATTGTACAAATGTTTCATTATATGCAAAGATGAGGATGTGTACATGGATGAGATTTGATCTTATATCTCCGAAATCTTGAGTTTATGTTTTTGTTTGTTTGAGATACAACAAAATTGTTGAAGACTATTTGCTAAACAATGGTAGAGAATTGTGATAGAGTTAGTATATGAGTTTTGAGGATAACTTGCGTGCAAGATCAATTCATGTTATGTGAGCTTGAGGAATGGAAGAAGACATATTGAAAAAAGTTTTTTTATCATTCTTGGACCTCTCAAGAATCTTGGTGATGTTGGTTGTGGTGTGTGCTCTAGAGAAGACCTATCTGGGGCCAACTTCAGATATGTAGAATGTACTTTGGATAGCGAGCATGGATTATAGATCTTGGATTATATTTGTTGAATTGTAATTGATGTTTAATTTTTATAGGTACCTTGTGTATCTGAGAAATGGGTTATATAATTATTTTTTCATTGGGTAAGTCTTAATTGGCTGACCTAATTACTTATTGTAAACATGTATGAAAGAAAGTTGTTTTTGTGGAGAGTGTGATGAAATAGTGAGGTGTGGAAAGATGCGTGCTTGTATCTGCAAAGTTTGTTGGATGTAGAGTAGTGGTTGTGATTAAAGAACTTCATTGGAACTATTTTAGAAAATCTGTTGCTATCAGTTAGTTCATTGAATTGTATAGCTTATATACATCTATATTTTAGATAGTATGTCCTGAGGGTGGATTTAACCTTCTTTAGGCAGTAAGCCTATTGTTTCTCTTTACTCTTAATATGGTGTGTCCTTTAAAAGGGACTATGAAATGTTTGTAATAATCAACTCCTAATAGGGATACTATACAGAGTTTCATCGACAACAAATAGTTGTGTTATGGTGTTGTTGTTAATATGTTCAAAATTACAATTACCTTTTGTTTAAAGTTAATCTTTATATTATTTGCATAGCTGATTCACCCCCTCCCCTCTTAGTTCTTCTGGTGGATTATTATTTCTAATAAAAGGAACCCAAAATCAACTGAAAAGAGGGAATCTAAATAAGAGTCACCTGCAATGCTTCCCCACTCCTTTTCACCTCCATAGAAAATTATTCCTCCTCTAAAGGAGAAGATGAGACAAAAGACACTCACTTAGACACCTCCATTTGATTCCAAGTAGAAGAAGATTGGAACAAACCACCAGGAACCACCAAGTGAACAACAAAGAAGAAGCCAAACTCTAAGAAGAGCCAATGACACCTCTAAACCAAATAGCCACTAGCAACCCACATTGGGCCAAGAACAATCTGTTAGAGTAGTCATATTATAGCTAATAATTAATTCATTTAATTATTAGTCTATTATACTCTACGCTTAAGTTAAACTTAGGCATCACATTTAGGGTTTTCCCTTTAGGGTTTTGGTATCCTTTTAT
>MU228093.1:3074678-3090417 GCA_018584345.1 Thuja plicata
ATGCATATGTTCTTGGGAGAATAGGTGTTTACCTATTCCTAACATGGTATCAGAGCTCACTTGCTGCTCACTGTTCATGTTTATCGAAGCATTTAAGAAGTTGGGGGTTTTCCTGGCTTTTCAGAAGTTCTTTGTGTGGATTTAGGGGGACCTTCATTTTTGGTCATTTTGTGCTCAAACGGACATTACCATTGCACTCAGAGCACCCAAAAACCCCAAAATCTATATAAATTTTGTCCATTTTGGACAAATTGGCACCGAGGCAAAAAAAAATTGGTTTCTAGTGTTGTACGGGCACGAAAACCGAGAAAAAAAAAACAATTTTTTATATGTTTTAAAGAATTAATTAAATGCTGCCAGTGCAAATTTTTTTCAGCCACCGCTACGCCACCACAGGGCCACCGGTGCTCCACCGCGACCAGCAAGCTCCTTCGGCTGCGCCCTCCTCCGCGGCCTGCCCACCTACGGCCATCGCTCAACCACCTCCCGATTGCCCCGCCACCTCCTGGCCCCCACCGACCACTAGCCCCCGCAGCTCTAGCCCCCCTCCCCACTCTACCCACAGCGCGGCCCCCCCGCCGCCCATGGGGGAAGTTTAAGCCCTGTCGGGCCCTTTGCCCTAGCGGTTGGTCCTATTACGGACCAGGGGCTCTGACCCGGCCCCCTTTGCTTAGCCGATGGTCATCTCTACAAGAAGAAGCTCCATATTCGGCCCCCTGGGTGCACCATGCACCCAAGGGCCTATTTTTTTAGCCCCGGGGGCTTAAAACCTGCCTTTTAGAGCATTTTTGGGCCCTTATCGTTGTTTTTGCTTTATCTGGAGCATACAGAGGCCTTTTTGGACTTTGTTATATTTTTAGAAAGCTCTTTCTGAGCTCTTTCCAACTGTGGTGATTAGGTTTTTTGGCTATACTTTTTTGACAGCATTTTTTGCTGTCAAAGTCCAATGTCTACCTTTTTCCTTCCGGGAGCCCTATCTTGCTCATCCAGACTCTATTTTTGGAAAAATAGATATCGTCAGAAAGCTGGTTCAGTGAGCTATTTAGTTGCAGGGGTATTTTTTCAAATTCTTCTCTAGGTTCTCTCTCCTCTGAGTTTGGCATCTTTCACCCTCTGGCGGATCACTTGGGTTCTATAGGTCCTACGATCTCTTCTTCTGATCTTTCTGGCTCACTCTTCTTTCTAACTTCTGAAATTGTATGCTTCTCTCCTATAGCATTCTTTATTCTATAAATACACTATGATAAAGTGCCTACTTCTACATTTATGGGATTTTGAACACCTTGTGTGTGTTGTACTTGCACTTTGTTATAAAGTGCCATGGGGGGTTATGATGTTATGTTGTTTTGTGCTCATCCACCTTTGTCAAGTGAGCATACCTTCCATGACATTATCCCATGCTGTGTGTCAGTGACACCACCCTTTATCCTATGCTTGTACTTCTATTGCACTGTTGGTGTTCCTGATTCTTCTTTCTATAGATGTTTCTGGCATTGCATGTCAGTGTTCTTGTCACCTCTCCCTATTCAGCATTATGCGGAGGGTTCACCTATTGGTTCTATTGCTTCCTTGGTTTGATTGATCAGCTCTTCAGACTTTTTCTTCTCTACCTGGTCATGCACTTCAGTGGGGGTTCCAGTAGTTTCTTCTGACAGAGTTTACAGCTTCATGCTTCGGAGATGCTTCTTTCTCTTTCTTGTTCCTCTCTTTGGGACTTTCCCTAGATTAAAGGCTCAGTTTCCTTCATCTAGTTTATTCCTTGTACTTGGGTACCTAATCAGG
Source organism: Thuja plicata (assembly GCA_018584345.1). NCBI lineage: Eukaryota > Viridiplantae > Streptophyta > Pinopsida > Cupressales > Cupressaceae > Thuja > Thuja plicata. The sequence goes on from MU228093.1 coordinate 3,076,461, forward strand.
CCTAGTTGCCAGGACCCATAGTTCCTTTCATGCATCCTTTAGTCCTTAGTTGTTTAGCTTCTCCCTAAGTTACACTTAAGGGGGGTGTTAGAGTAGTCATATTATAGCTAATAATTTATTCATTTAATTATTAGTCTATTATACTCTACGCTTAAGTTAAACTTAGGCATCACATTTAGGGTTTTGGTATCCTTTTATAAGGATTCACCGCTTTGCATTTTAGTAAGGAGATTGTATTGTATTCATTTTTGTTGATAATAGAAATTCTTTCTTTGAACATGGATATCATGTCTCTAGCTTTTTGGCTGCCCTAGCTTCTTCTTTCTTTTGTATCTTTCTTCTTCCTTGTGAAAGGTTATGCATGCAGGTGTTCTTGGGAGAATAGGTGTTTACCTATTTCTAACACACTCGATATCACTTGGCTGAAAGACACCCCAAAATACAAGCCCACCTTATCCAAAGGTGAGGAAGATGAAAGAAGAATTGGTCCAACCCACACAAAAACCATACGAGAAAGAAAAGATCCCACCACCATAGGAGTGGTCCAAATGAAAGACACCCTTTGGGCCATATACATATGACATAAGTATGCTTCGAATGTAATGCCCAAAATTTACATCCAAAAATGCAATAACTTTTTTTTTTGAAAAGGAACAATAATGACTTGATGGAAGCAGCCGAGAAACTAAATCAAGTTACCTAAGCTAGGTTTAAAGTGTACCATGCTGGACTGATAGTATATGCTAGAGTAAAGAACTAGGTTTGGGGTTGAGGGGAAATCATGTCTGCACGTCAATACCCTTCAACCCTCTAACTTTCAATAACCAGGGCTCCAATAGTTTTAAGTACTCTAGTTAGGCTCTTAACCTAACCGCATCCTGAATAAGGAGGTGAACCATTTATACAGGGTCTATCATCCCATGAAAAAAAAAAAGTTATTGCATTTTTGGATGTAAATTTTGGGCATATCATTTGGTATCTTTTAAAGAATGGTAGAAGTGGGTATGCAACCCTTCCTAGTGTTCAATTCTCTAACAATTTATCGATTAAAATCCTTGTAACTCTAACAAACCTCATTCTAGACATCATTGTGTTAATATTTTCTATAATAATGTATCAATGTTAGGTTGGTGTCCTCATGAATCTTAACATCAATATTCCCTACATTTTACTACAAGATTCACAATTTATCAAATTTCACCAAATGAACATGCTAAATGCATCAATAATTTAAGTATGCGTTTACAAGCAAGGCTAAGTCAATATGTTTTTACAATATATACAATAGAAATTAGAAATTGCCCCTAAGTTATAAGCCAAAAGGTAAGCATTTCAAAATAAATAATTCTCTTAATGTTGCCTTGTATGAATCGGTTTTGACTTTATACTAACATCATAAATTATATGAGATAAATTAGTGAGTCTCATATTGGTCTTCAAATTAGCATTGAAAATATTTTAACAACATATCAAAAGAAATTTCAAGTGAGGATTTTCAATTCTTAGCCTTTCATTAAACTACTAGTGAAAACAATAATAAATCAGTTAAATATTGCTAACAACACTAAAACATAAAAGAGTTTATTTAACTCAAATACTTAATTAGCTAAATAATAAGATGGACTAACGAGCTAGTTTGATTGTTCAACCAACTGATCCAATTGTTACATCCGTTAATTTGATTTCAACTTAATCAAATACTAAGTAACAATCTGACTATTATGAAGAATACTTGTTATATAGAAACTTATAAAAATAATTAAATAATCTCATCATGTACAATTAAACTTACATTACTTGATTGTAATTTATTTTATTTCAAAGTAGACATATGACTTGTATTATACTTATGATTTAATAGATTGTAGAAATAATTATATAGATGGAGGAAATAGTGAGGGAAGGTGAATATGATACTTGGGCAAGGAAGACAAAACTCAAGTATGCAACATCCCCGCATGATTGTCATTTGAATACTATGAAATGCTATTGTTTAATTTTCTCCATTGCCTTATTGTGTTATGGGTAAATATTATAAATAGTAGAATCATTAATTGTTGATGCAGTTAAAATGGTATGTTTTATTTATTTAAAGACAAAAAAAAAATAAAAAAATTTATTGCATTTTTGGATGTAAATTTTTGGCATTAAATGCAAGTAACCAACAACAAGGGTAAGTGTAATTCCCCACCAGAGAACCCAAAAGAATCTAACCCAAACATGATCCTAAGATAGAACATTTTTTTAAAAATTTACACACACATGGAAGAAAGAATAACAAAGATAAACATAAAGATAATGCGAACAAGCACGGTTAACAATTTCAGGGATTCCATGACATAGAGTTACTTTAAGAAAAATAATCTACGAAGAAAAAATAAAATAAAATATCATAAAAGATACATTAATTGGAATCATAAGATCATATATACAACTGATACCCAAGTTATACATAATAAATCAGCATCCACTACACAAGTATCAGGGTATGCAACAATGAATAAAATACACATCGCATCTCTAGAATGGATGTCAACCAAAATAAAGATAGGTACAATATATATCTCATGAATGAACAAGTCTCTAGAAGAACAAGAAGATATAACAACAATGAGGAACATCCAAGTGCCTGGACGCAAATGTCAGATCTTGAATGGTAAATGAATCATTACCACCTAACCACGTAGAACTCAAAGGTCCACTCCAACTATGTTGAGAAGATAACATTAGGCCCACAAAAAAAAAGTATAGAACACAAAGGAAAAATACAAGGATAAGAAAGACCAACAAACAACTATGAACATGAAGATCCTAGAAGCTCTCTATCCCAATAAGGTTCTAGACATTACTAGAGGCACCAGACAAATGTAGGAAACCTAGGATGTATATAGGGAAGTGTATCAATGTAAACATGCCAGATTATTACGCCCCTTGGGTAGACAAGAATCATCTCCCACTCCTATCTATAACATGTAATAACAGTCAAGGTACGGGCAAGACACACTATGTCTTGCTAATAATTAACCTATAATTTTATTAAGTTATAACTTTATTAAGATACTTACAATGAGCTACCTTGGTAAGCCACTTGTAGGCCCTAGTATCCATTGTAAGACACTTATCTCCTATAAGCCTACATAACTTACTCTAGGATCATAGATAAAACAAACCTCATAATGATATAATATATCTCAAACCTAATTCTTGGCCATACAGGAACACATTGGGTCTCATGTAATTGTGGTCATGAAGAAAAAATGTTTTCTAAGGTATGAACCACATGCAATATAACTTAACACTGCAATGAGGTATGATCAAAACCAGCAACAACATCATAAACACATAAAATGAAACACATATGACACCATATAAAATTGAAACCCATAAGCCTCTATTGTACAAATCTTAAGGTCAACTTAACTAGCACAATTTTAAAAAATCTTTAAGTCAAAGCACACTAACATGATTTACAAATCACCCCAAAATATGGATTAATTATACGAAATCAATAAACAAGACCAATAACTAATTGAAGAAAATATCCCTATAAGAGATTTAATCAACCAAAAATTAATATAGACATAATTATAAACAACCAAGAATCAAATTACAAAAACAAGTATTTAACTAAAAGGATAAAAGAAAACAACTATATTAATTATCAAGGAAAAAATTGGTAATACTCTAATGAATTAATACTAGTTAATATGTATAAATTCTAAAAATAATACTAAATAAATATTATATATATCAATAATATTAAATGTTTTTGATAAAAGAAGAAACAAGAGGGTGATGACCTGAGGTACATAAACAACACTCTAGAGAAGAATTAACAACATATTAACCAAACCTAGAGTGCAAGTCAAAGTAAAACATCACAGTCATCTACCTCTATCAAAAACTAACATAAAGAAACCAAAGCACCAACACATATGCCTAGTATAAATACCACCAAGTTAAGAGTTTAGAGTTTAAACATTATAAAAACTTGCCACGCAGGACTGAAAACCATAGTTAAAGTCTTAGTATTAAAACCATAACCATAAAAGAAACCATAGCCTAAAGGGATAGCCGCGACATCCCCAGTAACCAAAAGTAGGATCAATTTCCTTTCCATAAAAATTCTGATGTCTAGTAGCCGTTTATTGGTTCCCTCCATATCCACCTTCAGCTGGGCCATATTTTTCTCCAGTTGGGCAATTTGATACTTAAATTTTCCCACCACCCCGACTGTGCCCATCTTACCAACCTCCTCATAGGGAATCTTTGTCTACCCCACCTCCTCTATAGTAATGTTCATTTTAATGTATTTTTCATCCATTGGGTTCAAAATATTATCTGATCCTTCATGGCTATCAAAGCCCACTAAGAAATCCTCCTGGTTCAACAATTTTTTTTTATGGTTTTTTTTCCCTTTTCCTTTGCTAGTCTAGTAGAGTGGCGAGTTTGGCCATGTTGGGGGTTCACAATATTAGTGGTGTCCAAATTGATTAATATTTAGTTATTTTTTTTATTGGGGCCTTGTATGGAGGCTTCAGGTGTATGGTCATGCTTGGAGCCATCCAGGGAGTGAGGGGTTGGATGAGTTTCAAAGGAATTGAGGCTAGCAACATGGGTAAAAAAACTCCTAGATCTAGATAGAGTAGGAAGGAAGCTCTTGTCCAGAGAAATTAAGGATGAAGGAGGAGGTTGTGTGTTCTAGGACACAAAGATAGTGGGAGGAGGAAAGAGGGCACATAGAAAATTATATAGCCTCAACATAAGGCCCTGGTAGAGGATAACCAAATTTTTCCCCAAATACTTGGCTTCCACCACATCGACCACATTACTCTCCATGGAGTGTAAAAGAATAAACAAAATGCAAATTAAAATTTATACACTTTAGGTGGTTTAAAAAATGAAAATGGTCATTGTAAAAATTCCCATACCCTTCCTCCAATGTGAAGTACTTTATGACAAGCTTGCACATCTTCGGCCAAAACTCAAGGAGGTCAGATATGTTGTATCCACCATGTTTAGGAACATGGCTCTCCTTAGGCCGCTGGAAGAACTGGATGAGGTCTCTCTTGGGTAGGTCTTTACTAGTCTTTTTCCACTTGCGACCAGTGGTGGGAAGGCCAATGGTATTTCCAATAACATCTTTGTTAATCTTTAATGAAATACCATTCACCAAAACCCTCCTTTCACTCTAGGATGCTGAAAAATATTGTGAAATCATTTCATCATGCCCTGTCATACTTTCCATGAAGGGAAAGATACCACCTTCCTTGTAGAAGTACATAACCATCAGGTCAGAGGTAAATTCCTCCTCAATTTAATCAATTTCTACTCTCTGTCTTTCTCCACCCATTTCTAGCCCAAGATAGCATAGTAGAAAGGGCACCCACCCAATGAATAAAATGTGGCTCTTAGGGTAAATCACGTGTAGAGAAAAAGAAACTCTATAAAAATACACTATGAAACCACTCTTGCCAAAATAACTCCAGTGAATAGTTGAGAAGGTAAATATATTCACACAGTAAACATTGTGGCTTAACATAGAAGTAATCACCCAATTATTAAACCCATTAATAGGGTATTAATTATGTTGTCCATCAAAATGCATCCCTAGATCTGCAAGGAGAGCTAGCATGTGAGAATGGTGTTACAAACTTCAAAAGCCATCAAACAAAATCCACCCAAAATCTTTGACAACCCTCTGTATTTTTCACTTGCACTAAAATAAAATTATCATAATAATGAAACAATGAAAATTTTGGATTGAGGATTAGACATGTCCACACCCAAACCATGATCATAAAATCCCCATCCTTTGCCAGGTGGAAAAGTATATCAAACCCAACAGAAGTGGTAGGAGAGGGAGAGGTGTTGGGCCTAGCCTTAGGTGGCCAAATTGAAAAGTGGATTTCAAACATCATAATGAGTGTTTATAACATTACTCATTTTCTGCTAGAGAAAGTCTTTAGTAGACTTAGAGAGTTGATTGACAACCCTCCAATAATGAATTTTGTCGAACAATAGACTGACAACGGCCATGGAGTATGTAGTAGAATTCCCTTCCCTATAGGTTTATCTAATATTAACCATGTCTATCCTACCATGAAAGCTTGGAATCCACATTAATATAGGGTCCACTTTCCATCCAGCATTGGAGGTGCCTTGCACTGCCTCAATGATGATTTTGGAATCACCCTCAATTTCTAGATTTGTGCATCCCATGCTTATGAAATATTTAAGACCCCATAAGAGGGCCATATATAATTTCTGCCCGATTCATAGTCTTGTTGTGAAGGGCGCTAGAGAAAGTAGCAACCAAGCACCCCCATGGTCCTGAATGATGCTTCCACCCGCATGTTTCACCCTGCAAACAACACCATAAAAATTGAGCTTATGTCAGTTAGGTTTTGAGGGGACCAAATAGTAGCCTTCCTGATGAGGATATTAGCATTTTCATATCTATCAAAGCCCTTATCAATGCACCAAGTCTTCGCTATCCTGCTATCAGTATCAAAACCTGGGGATAGTTTGGTCATTTTTGATGAGATACCAATAAGCTCTTCGATAACAGCTTAAACCCCAGGTGGAAGACCTCAATAGGGGACATCTCTTTCTCCTCAAATATTTTGTTATTACGCTCCTTCCAGAGAGACCAAAAAAAGATAGGGGGATTTGGTACCACTGTAGATTAATCAAAGGGTTTTGGGAGGGGGAATGTCAGTTGTTAGTCATGTGTTGTATTTCCTTATTCAACACCCAATTGAGGTTGCAATGAGGGATGTTCATTTTTTAGACCTCCGATGAGAACTCACAGTGTAGCATGATATGAGAGATACTTTCCTCATCCATTTTTCACTGACAACATATATTAGCCAAGCTAAAACCCCTTTTAACTAGATTTTCCAAAGTAAGGATTTTACCATGGAGCATAGTCCACTAGAGGAAGTTCACCTTAGGGATAAGCTATGAGCTGCAAACCTTCTTCCAGCAAGAAGTGTCAGCAATCTCCTTAATCAACAGATTGTAGGCTAATTTGACTGAAAAGTGCCCATGTTGGGTGTGGGCCTAAAGGATTCTGTTAGGGCGATCAACAAGGGGAATATGAGAAGGTTGTAGCAAATCCCTGAGATTAGTGGCAAGAAGGAAAAGATCAGGCATGTCATGCAGATGAGGAAGGAAGTTCATCCATCGCCCATGTTTGATATAATTGGATACCAGGGTACCAATTCAGAGAGTGAGGATGTTCCTAAGCTGAGATAACCTTGAATACCCCAGAGTGATGTCAGGAAACTAAGAACCCTCCCAGAAATGGATGTCCCTCCCATTGCCCACTTTCCAGGTGATGCCCTTGTCAAGAATGCTTCTATATTTTAGAGTATTATTTGAAATCTTGGAACCCTAGGGGTGGCCATGGTCCATAAAGAGTTTGATGAAGCAACCATGGTCAAGGTATTTGGCTTTTGTGATTTTGCACAATTTAGAAGATCCTTGGATTAGAGACCAGGCGACCTTAGACAACAAAGCTCTATTTAGGTTAATAATTTTCCTAAATCCCAAGCCACCCAGATTCTTAGGCAAACATACTTTGTCCCAGTAGATTAGGGGGAGTCTTTTTTTTCTCCTCACAATCAGACTAGAGAAAAGTGTATTGTATTTTATCAAGCTTATCAGCCATTATACCATAATTTTTTTAAAATTGAGAGGAAATACACAAGGATACCTTGTAGCAAGGAAGAGAGTAGCTAGAGGTTACCAGTGCTGCTAAGAAGCTTTCCCTTCCATCCAGAAAGTTTTCTTTGATTTCGTTCGATAATGGTGTTCCAAAAGTCATTCTTCACATCTTTTATTGTTAAGGGAAGCCCAAGGTAGGTCGCAGGGAAGGAATCAGATTAACATCCCATAATTTGTGGGATTTTGTCCTGGATAAAAGAATCCATGTTGAAGAAGAATAACCTGCTTTTATGGTAGTTAATGTGTTGACCAAAAGTAGTAGCATAATCATCAAGCATAATCTTCTACACAGGAGATTCCCGCACTAAAGAGTCACCAAAAAAAAGGTGTCATCAACAAACTATTGCAGGACCAAGGGAGGAGGGTGGTGGTAGACCTAATCTCCTAGATTCTACCTGTCTAGACCAAATGAATCATGTTGTGACAAAGGACCTTAGCTAGAAGGATGAAGAGGTAAGGAGATAGGCTTTCCCCCTAGTGCAAACCTTTGCCCGGGGTGAATTTGGCGCCTAGTGTGCCATTCATCAGCACAGAGAATATGACAGTCTCCATGCAAGCCTTGATAAATTTGATGAACGACTATGAAAATCCAAAACCAGAGAGCACCTTGTAGAGGAAGATCCAATTGACCCTATCATAGGCTTTAGATATATCAATTTTGAAGACCATGCCTGCAAATTTGTTGTGGTCAATTGAATGTAGGATTTCATAGGTAGTGATGGCCGCATCCATGATTTACCTACCATGGATGAACCCCTTTTGATTGGGGCTTATGATCTTTCTAACTAGGGGTTTAATACGATTAACAATAATATTAAATGTTAATAATTTTAAATAAAAATCAAAATAAAATTTATATACATAAAAAAAACCTTAAATAATTTATTGTTTAAAATAATATTTAAAACATTGGGTTGGGTTTAATCCCCCATAGGCTTACTACCCTATGGGTCCCTCTCCCTGCGGTCCCCACAGTGGGGAACTGATGGTCCCCACCGCAGAGACTGTTGTGGTCCCGCAGCCCCAACTATGGTGGAGTATCCACCGTAGTGGATAATGGTACCACCACTGCCATGACAATGGTCCCGACCACATGGGTACGGTCTCCCTTTTTCCAAAAGGGCTTTGTTTTTAATTTTTTAATTTTTCAATTTTTAAATTTATTTAAATTTATTTTTTTATATTTTAACATATAGTTTTTTTAAAAAAACTAGTGAATGAAATAACACAGAATGTACTTTTCTAGTAAGGTATTTAAAAAAAAAAGCCTAAAAGCATGCATATCCATAAATATATTTTTTGTATTTAATAGATTAATTTTAAAACAACACATGCATTGTTTTCCCTTTTGTTATATGTAAGGAATAATTATATTCAAAATATAGAATTGAATAGATCATTTAGCGATTATAATTATACCATTTGAATAACAATTATTCTCATTGATATTTTCTATTTAAAAGCATGCAATAATCAATTTAGTAACTATATTTTTCCTTCCAAAGTCCTGATATGAATTTTCAACTCATTTTTGCTCCCATGCCAATCTAGATCCAAGGGTAATGATTTCAATTTGGTTAAATGAGACATGTAATTCATTTCAAAAAATTACACCCAAAACCCTAAACTAGGAAACAAATATGATTTCTTCCTTGAAAAATGATAAATATAATGAAACCCTAGTATTCAAAGCAGAGATCTAGAACAAAAAAGAAAACTCTAGATTTAAACTGAAATCTTTTTCTGAGATTGAAGAAAAACACACAAGCATGATAAAATACAAGGAATTACACACAAAGGATTTCATTATTAAAACACATAGAAGACAAGGATCTAAATACTCAAATTTTTAAAGGTTTCAAAACCTACCTTAACCTCAAAGAATAAATTTGAAGCAATAACGAAGAATGATGTGATCCAAAATACTCCTAGGATTTAAAAAAATTCTTTAACTCCCCCAAAATCTCCTTCAACCTGATTGAATGGCCTCCAAATGGCTTCTAATTCAGATATATAGAAAAACCTAGGAAATTAGGGTTTTATTAGGACTGTAAAAAATTTCATAGTTCTGAGTTACTAATGTTTATACAATGTCTAAACCTAGTTCTTAAGCCCTAATTTGTCATTGATTCCAAGCCCTTGGTTTATTTTTGCCCTAAATCATAAGTGTCTCGTGCTCCTCATATTTTCAAGTTACTTTTGGGTCAGTTAAGTTATTTACCCATGGGTTTAAGTTGTCATTGTAGGGCCATTTCCTAATGTTTCCTAAGACGTGCACAGGGTTCATTTTAATATTTCCTAAGTCTTATTTCCTCGCGTTACTTTATTTCCCTCCAAACGTAGAGAAAGTAGATTTTGATCCAACGGTTGGCACTTTCACTTGGTAAAATATCAATGAAGGATATCCATTAAGGCATTGCACCTAAAAGACATGTGTCTATGGTAGGGGTAGACTAGGGTTTAACATTACAAAAAAGTTCACACAGATCATTGTTGATCTAATGGCGGGCGCTTACCCTTGAGCAAAAGATGAATGAAATATAATCATCAAGGCATCATGCCTTTTTGAAACCTGTCGATCAGAGATATTGGCCAAGTGGGGCCGAAAGTTAAAGCATGCTCAGACTTTTTTCCATCTAACGGTTGGTGTGTTCCCTTGATCAAAATGTGAAGGGAGGATATCCTTCAAGCCATTACACCTTTGTGACATGTGGAAAGTGCTTGAGGTTAAAGAAAGGTTAATGTGTGGTCAAATCTCTTTTGATCGAATGATAGGTGTAATGCCTTGATGCAGAGATTCACAAAGGTTATTCTTCAAGGCATCATCCCTGATTGATGCATGGATTTCTAAGATCGTGGGTCTCAATTTTCAAATTGGATAAAGGAGAGTCCTGGATTAGTTTTGATAATGTGGTAGGCATTATTCCTTGATCCAAATTTTCTCATTGGTTATTCATCAAGGCATTGAGCCTTGTTGACAGGTGTCTATTTTTATGAGAAGGTCAAATGGGACCGAAGTGTTACATGGAACTGCCGGGTGTTTTGAGCTCGTGGGTGTTTTTTAAAATCGATCGACAACTATCTTTTAAAGTTGAGATGAAGTTCAAATTTGGGTCATCGATAGGGTTTTCCATGCAAGGTGTAACCGTTGCAACCAACATTTGATTTTTTAAATCCTTTCCTAAGGGTTTGAAGTGGTTGCTCTTGATTCCAATTTTTTTAAGAGTAAATAGATCAAATCTGATCTCTTGGGTCATGTCTGCACAGCTGTCACATGCTATGTAAAGGAAAATTGGGCAGTTCTAAATGTTTTTATGAGGTAATCTAATACCTAGGTTCTCTTATCAAATTTGTTTATCTGTTGAAATCTCTTTAGCTGACTCCTTGTATTTTATGCTTTAATGGTGGATCTTTTCTTGAGTCTGGTGGTTGGAGGATTAGATTTCCTTCGAAGACATACATTCCTTGATGAGTTGATACAAAGAGACACATTCCATATTTCTTTTCTAGGGAATGTTCTTTAAGTTGTAAGATGACTGGTGGCTACAAATCAGATTTTGTGTAGAAATGAATAAAGACAAAGGTTTCTTGGCGAATCAGAACAATTCTATAGTTATTGCAAAGGCTTTGTGATACAATAAGATATTATCTTGTAATAAATCAGTTCATGGGTTCTCTTCCATATTTTGTCTTTTACTGAGTTTTTAGGTTTTTATTGTTGGCTCTTGACCTAAATAATATGAGGCTTGTTGCAATCCTTGTTCTATAAAAGGATTTCCAAGATCATATAATAAGGGTTGAAAAGTTGGGAAATTGAGAAAAGAATTGAGTTGCATACATGTTTCCAGTCAGGAATATAGAAATTTTTTTAGACTGTATTAAGATAAAATAGGAATTTTTATGTCTTTTCCATTTTATTTAAGTGGTATGTATTTTGAAATAGATTGATATAGAACTAGGATTCTTCATACTTAATATAGTATTTCAGATTCAAATCTCTCCTTTGTGCTCACTTCTTGAGTTGTGGATTTTCTGATTCATTGCATGAAATTTATCTATTTATATTTTTTTATTCCTTAGCTTTGATCTAGGATCAAATTAAATCTTTTCTAGATAAGACATAGGCTCATTTGGTCTGCACAAGGATCTTATAAGTAGTGGTTGGTCTGAGATTTTTTTGTTTATGGATTTGAGTCCTTGACAACAGTTAATTTTTGTATCTACTCCTGAACTAGAAATATTGCCCAATGCATAAAGCTATGATTATAAATTAGTACATTCTTTATTGATGCATGTTTGATTGATTTGGTTATATTCTCAAAAAGTTAAATTTAAACCATTTCGAAGATCTTTTATATTTTGTGGTTGTTGGTTGTGTGTCCTTTATGGTAATGTAGAGTCAATGAACGAGTGGTTACCATTTAGTACTTTCTTACCATTTTCTGCTATATAAATTCAGAGAGAGTTAAGGTATTGTATATTGAGCTAGATTAGGTGTACCTACATTGGTTTTGTAGAGGCAAAAGTGCAGAGGGCAGTCTTGTCCCTATAGTTGGTCCAGTTACCTTAAGATAATCCCATATTTGGAACTAACGATTCTTCAAAATTCATCCCAATGTTTATTGGTAGCTTGTAAAGCATAAAACATTTTAAAACATTAACAAAATGGTGACTCTATTGGAGAGATAGATACGAAAATTTTTATAAGCTTGTTTTGAATCTCTGGTACAATTTGTAAAATGAGCACCCGTTTGAGTTAGCCTGTCCGAGTTATAGAGTGATGTGCTATAAAGAAGAATTCCTCTTACTTATAAAGTGAGTTAGGGTTTGTTTTGTCTATCATTGCAATATTTTCCAAGAAGTCCAAAGTTCCTAAAGGATATACATATATTATCTCACAAGTGGTGACTGGTGACTCTGAGTTCTCTGATTGTGCTAGTGTGCATGTTCGGAGAAAGACTATAAAGAAAGAGGTGGACTTGCAGTGATGATGAAGTGGATATTTGGACTCCTATGAATAAGACCATAGTAAAGGGAGGAATCTAGATGAGACCCTATTATAGGGGTGTCTTGTGAGTTTTCTGCTTTTGGAGAAGGTTAGAGTTGGGAAGGATCTCTTAGCTGATTCAAAATTTTCCTCTGCAAAGAGGTGGTGACTCTACAAAATAATTGGAAAGGTGATTTGAAGGTGACTTCAAATTGGTATTTTTTTAGCTACTACAACACATCTAGGTATTTTATTTTTCAAGTTTAAAGTGTTTCCTTATTAAGTGATTTAAGCACTAAGAGAAGGAACAAGGTGTGGATTGAGGTTTCCATACTTCATGGTTTAGAATTTTAGTTGTAAAATCAAGTGGGAGTATGTACAGGTTAGAAAACATGGATGAATTTGATAAGGACACTACATTGCTAAAATAAAGCATCCAAGAGAATTGCATATTTTCTTATAATAAAAAAGGTAGGATGGAGGAGGATTAAATAAGTGTACTTATTTTATGAAAAGTTTTCTAAAGCATATGATGGGCTTCCAAGGGGTGTTGAGGATTTTCCAGAGTCTACATATATTGGTTTGTTTTTGGAACTTTGTTTTCCTTAATCAATTCATTGGACAACCTCCTTGAAGGAACAACGTACTGAGCATACTAGGAAGTGGATAAATAATATAGAAGATCCTAAATATGAGGTTACACATCATTTTGTGTCTAGTGATACTGATATTGAGAATGATGGAAGGGTAAAAGCACAATAATCTGTCACCCTTTTATAAAGGAAAAGGCTAACAAAATCAACGTTGTTCATCTTCAATAGTATAAAAGTGACATTTATGTTTGGAATTTGAAGATGATGTAAACTAATAAAATGTTTTAAAATGGATGAAGTTTATGATTAATATTTTTAATATTTTTTTTGAATAATTTTTGATATTTTTTTTATGTTTAAAAATGATTTTTCAGTTGCAGAAATATACTAAAAATTAGGGGTCTAGTTCCTGCCAAAACATTATATGTAAATAAACATTTTTCTCCTAATTTAAACATATGTTATAGATGACATATATAGCTAGTGCATGAAGAAATAAAAATTGGTTTGTGAACTATATTTTTGTTGGAAATAATCAAGACTAACCAAGTTACTGAGAGGGGAGGGGTGAATCAGTAACTCTTAAAACTTTAAGTCATTTCTGCACTTGTATATATTTAACCATTCATTCATCTAATCTACTGCA
>MU228093.1:3097852-3108808 GCA_018584345.1 Thuja plicata
CCGCTGAGCTTTACAAAGTGATTGTTGAATGCTCGGTATAAGCTGTGGACTGAGTGATGAGCTCGGTAAGCATTCAAAATCGAATAAGTGTTTTCACTGATGACAAATATAACATAATTCCAACAATTTTCTCTTTTATAACAATTCAAATTCCAACTCACCTAAAATCGACAGTTTTCATCTCCCGCCATATTTTTCATAACAAATATATCCCAATCAAGAAAAAAAAAAATCTATTCTTGATAAGGACTCTCTCTTCTAGTGCACCATATGTTTTTGAATTTTATGTAATATGTTTTACTAATTTTTTTCTTTCTCTTAATCAACATCTCCTTGACTGTTAAAATACCTACTTGCAATATTTTTTAATTGTAATAGACTGTGTCTAATTAAAACATTATAAAATCTATAAGAGATATTCTTGACTCTAATCTCTACAAAAGGGTATTTTTGTAATTTTAAAAAAATATCATTAAAAAGACTTAGAGTTATTAAAACATCACTTTTCTGAAATAATTTTATTTCTATGGTAATTGGACTCAAAGTGGTATAAAACATGCATTTAATAGACATTTCCAATTGGAAAAGTTAAAGAACTTATCTAACTTAACTATAATGAATCTAGCTAGACCATATTTTGGCCAAAATTAATTTTTAGTTAGAAATACTAAAATTCAGTTGTGTTGATAAGTTATCCTAAAAGGTGATAGATTATATATATATATATATATATAGGAAAACAATATGATAGAGATGTGTCTAGTATGGATGCTCTCTCTTATAATGATGAAAGTGATGCTCCTTCACAGTATGAGGAAAATGATATGTGTAGTCAGTATGAGGATAGTGATTTGTTAAATGAAGATAATGTTTGTAGCTGCATATCAGAAGTGGGTGAAAGTGATGAGAATGGTTCACTTCATAGTGAAATTTTTTTTGAGTTCCTCAATTGTGAATATTTGTCATAGTCAAGGATGGATAGCCTTGAGTTCTTACACCCAATAGACATTGAATTTGACTATGAGTGTATATTATATGATCAATATTTTGACATGTGTGTTTCTGATTACTCTTGTGCTTTTGTGTCACTAGGCCACAAAAAGATTGAATATGATATAGATGATGAAAGCATCATTGCATTTCCAGATTCAAAGGTTGAAGAATTTACTGATATGATGTTGAGTACTAGTTGCGATAATTATGTAGATTTTGAATCTGTTTCATATTCTAAATCATACATTGAACCATTCCAAGATGGTACTTTAGTTACTAAAAGTTGGCCGATACTTGGTAGGTATGTTTATGAGTGCTCTCCCTCCAACAGACAAGATGGTAGTTTGCATAAGGTTGATAATTTTCAAGTGAGTTCTTTAGGGAACTTATATATGGATAGGAAAACTAGTGACATAATACAAGATGGGGACTTTGTTGAAGAGCAGAATAAGGATCATGACATGAAGTTCTTTGAAGATGATAGTGTTGAACATTGTTCTTATTCATATGTTGATATGTCTTCTCTAGCAGAAGGTAAATGTGGTATACATGTGGTCTCTGATGTTTATGATGAGCCAGATTTTGAATATTTCCAGGAATTTGTCTCCTATAATATGGAGATGGGGCTATATCATGTGCCAATTTATGATTTTGCTCAATTTTTTCATGAAGAACATGAAGTTAAATGTGATTGCTTCTCCTTTTATGTGAAAACTATTGATGTAGGTGGATCTAATGATGTTGATACTAGCTATATGGTAGAATATGAGTGCTCTACCTTTTAGCTAGATGTTGATTCTCTAAGATGTGGCTTTGTATTAGAAGATGATGAATATTTCATTTGGTCTAATTTCCTTTTACCTAATACATGCAACATTAATATTCCACATGGTCTAAATTTTCAAAGGTTTCTTGATTTCCATATGGGCTCAAATGGTGAGTATGGTAATAAATTTTTTTATGGTGAGCTAATGGAAAGTGTCAGTAGGCCAGGTCAGGTACATGAAAGTGACATTTTCAGCTTGTTTCTCAAGCATGGAGCATAAAATTTTGTTTATGATAGAGGCAAGTTGAAGAAAAAATGTGATGATGGCTTTGGGTCATCAAGCCTTCTTTGACTCCTTCAAATCACAAAAATAAATGGTAGAGATAATATGAATCTGCTAGGTAGTAGGTTGTATATATTTCCCTATATTTTTTTGTCTATTGTAGGGTAGTTTCCTTTTCGTAGGTGGTCTGCTTAACCCTCAGATTCTGGAATCTTGTTATGCCTGCAATAGACATACATCCCCAATCAAAGCCATTGTTAGGACTATAAATATTTTCATAGTTCTAAGTTGCTAATGTTTATACAATGTCTGAACCTGGTTCTTAAGCCCTAATTTGTCTTTGGTTCCAAGGCCTTGGTTCATTTTTTTGTAAAACCTAAGTGTCTTATGCTCCTTATATTTTCAAGTTAGTTTTGGGTCACTTAAGTTATTTAACCATGGGTTTATGTTGTCATCATGGGGCCATTTCCTAATGTTTCACAAGTCATGCACGAGGTTCATTTTAATATTTCCTAAGTCCTATGTCCCTGCGGTACTTTATTTCCCATAAGGTGTCAAGAAAGTTGATTTTTATCCAATGGTTGGTGCTTTCCCATGGTAAAAAAGATGAGGGAAGGATATCTATTAAGGGATTGTGCCTAAAATACACGTGTCTATGGCGGGGCCAAACTGGGGTTTAAATTTAAAATAAAGTTCACACTTATCCTTTTTTATCTAATGACGGGTGCTTTCCCTTTATAAAAAGATGCATAAAAGATAATCATCAAGGAGTCATGCCTAGTTGAGACCTGTCCATTAGAGATATCAACGAAGTGGGGCCGAAAGGTAAAGCACGGTCAATTCTATTTCCATCTAATGGTTGGCATGTTCCCTTGATCAAAAGTTGCAGGGAGGATATCCTTCAAGGAATTATGCATTTGTGACACATGGAAAGTGCCCAGGGTTAAAGAAAGGTTAATGTGCAGTCAAATATATTTTGGTCGAATGATATGTGTAATGCCTTGATGTAGAGATGCATGAAGGTTATTCTTCAAGACATCGTGCCTGATTGACGCATGGGTTTCTGAGATCATGGGTCTAGATTTTAAAAGTGGATAAAGGACGGTCATATCAATTTTTATCATGTGGTAGGCATTATGCCTTGATCCAAAGTTGCTTGTTGGTTATTCATTAAGGCATCGCATTGGGTTGACGCTTGTCTATATTGATGAGAAGGTCAAGTGGGACTGAAGAGTAACAAGGAACTGCTAGGTGTCTTGAGCTTGTGGGTATTTTTAAAAATTGATTGACTACTACATTTTAAAGATAAGATAAAGCTCAAATCTAGGTCGTCGATAGGGTTTTCCATGCCAGCTGTAACTGTTGCAACCAAAATTTGAATTTTTAAATTCTTTCCTAAGGGTTTTCGTGCAGGAGCACCCTAAGGTCTTTGAAAGATCTTGTTAGTAATTTTTTCTTGTCAGTTGGTTTGGCCAACCATCTTTGAATAAGCACTATTTTATAAAGTCCCAAGTGTGTCTAAGGTGTGTTTAGGGTTAGCAGTGTTTAGGGTTTGCAAGTTGTAGAGCCAAGTTGCACCTAGGGGTCTATACCCTTAGAAGTCAACCAAAAGGTCAAGGTTTTGACCAAAACTCTAAAATGGGGAGATTTTCAAGTTTTTAATATTTTTAGGTGTTTTAGGGCCATTTGGTAAGTTTTGAAACCAAATTGGGCCATGGAAGTTGAGAGAATGTCATTTTGACAACAGTTGTCATGACAACTATTGCAACTTTGCAAAGTTGTCATGACAACATTTCCCAGTTTTTAGGAATCATATTTTATGATTCCCAAATCCCAACATGAGGGTCAAAACATGTGGGAATAGAGTATATAAGGTGAAAAAAACCCTAGAATGACAATTAGATTTCATTTTGTATGCATTGTTTGTTGTGAAGGAGAAATTAGCACTGTAATTTGTAGAAAGAGCCATCATCCAATACTTTAATGGATTAGATGGATTGAATTAATGGATTGATAGTTTTCCTCATGTAATTTACTTAGTCACTATGGCATTGTGTTGATTGTTTGTGCATATTAGTTATCATTTTGTAAATTCTTTGTGTTTGACTAGTTCTCTATCCAGTTTTGGACTAGTCATGTAGATATTGGTTTTGCTTGAAGTTCCCATGGTTCTAAACAAAATGACCACTTGGAATAAAGTAAGGCATTGTGTATACAATATATATAGTGTTTGGAGTGTGTGTATTTAGGGAAGGCAAGAGAACATTCAAGCCTTAGGAAAATACTTGTTACTCTAGTTAGGGAAACATGTTGATGGGAGGAGAAGTTTAGAGGAGCGCATTAGGTCAGTTAAAGAAAGAAAAGAAACCATACCAATATTCATGCCCTAGAAACCCTCAATTTTAGGGGTTTGGTGAAAGTCCATTGTAAGGACAAGGTGGGAAATTAAAACATAGAAAATCTCTAAGGTTAGGAAAAACCCACAAGGAATATGTAATTAGAATCTAGAGGTGTTAATGTTTTGAGAGAAAATCAATCTTTTGAGTGTTTAGGAGGGCTAATAGGCCTAAAAAGGCTACAAGGCCTAGAAGACTAAAATATTACACCCAATTGGAAATTTGGTGAAAGATCCTTAAGATTGGATCAAGAAGTGTTGAAAGAGACTAGAAAGGAGTCAAGAATCCAACTCACAAGAAGGAGAGTCAGCTGGAAGGATAGATCACTACACTAAGCCATGAAAGTGTGAAGCTATGGTGAAGGGTTTTAGTGAAGGATTGAACTTGGTGGAGAGCTCCTAGTGTGGTAGTTGATGAAATTAGGATCCTCTAGTTATGGTAGTGAATGAGATCCTGGGAAAGACCAAGAGAAGGTATAGGAGAGAGAAAGGAAGCTCTAGGAGTTGGAACTCCCCATCAAATTGGTATCAAAGCCATTGAAAGGCTTGGGAGTTGAATGGTGTGTGTCAGAGAGGAGTGAAACCATAAGTAAGAACAACATGGTGACTAATACTGAATTGGGAAGGGACTTGTTTGAGCAGCAAGAAAAGAATAGGCTTCTTGAAGAAGAAATGGAAGAAATGAAGATAAAGATGGTAGAGGTTGTAGAGACAACCAACAAGATGAAGGAGAAGATGAGTGAAGATAGAGAAAATGGGAAGAAATGAGTAGAGGAGGAGATAGAACCAGAGCTTGACCCTCCTCTACCTGAGGAACCATTTCTCAAGGCACTAAAAGCATTTAGTGGGAAGGCTCTAGAACGCATTCCAGTGTTCTCTGGTAAGATGGATGTAGAGATGGTCATGGAATGGATTGAAGGTATGTAAAATCACTTTGAATGTGATGGAATCATAGAGGCATAAAAGGTAAAGATAGCCAAATCAAGGGTAAGAGGGAAAGCATTAACATGGTGGAATTTATCGGAGGAAGAAAGGGAGAAAGAGGGAGAGAAGCCCATAGAAAATTGGAAATCAATGGTAGAAAAAGTGAAGGAGAACTACCTTCTAAAAGACTATGATATTCAGCTACACAAGAAGAGGTAGAACCTTAGGAAAAAGGATCTAGATGTGCCATCATACACTGGGGAATTTCAGAAGCTTTGTCTTAGATTAAGAATATAGGAGATAGAGAGCATCAAGGATGCTTGGTACCTTAATGGATTAAGGTGGAATATACAAGAAGAACTCAATAATTTTACCCTAACTTCCATTCATAGTTTTTTTTAAATGGCTTTGAAAGTGGAAGAGAAACTTAGGAAGAAACAAGATTCTAACTTTAGAGGGAGAGAAAGGGGTCGAGACAATAGAGGTGGCCAAAGAGGAGGAAAAAGTGGAAGAGGCAATGATAATAGAAGTCAAGGTGACTCTAGATATACAAAGCAAGGATGTGAATCAAGAAATAGGGGTGGATACAATAGAGGAAGAAGTTCTTATAACAGTGGAAGAGAAAGATCATGGGGTTTTAGAAGAAGTGCTCACTTTTCTTCCATGATATGCTACAACTGTGGTCAGATGGGGCACCCTGCATATAGTTGTCCTAATGAACCCTTAGCTTCACAAGGAGAGAAGAAGATATCCTATGTCCATGAGGAAGATTTTTCTAAGAAATCAGAGGTGACTCTATATTCATAGAAAGGAGAACACCTCATGTTGAGAAGAATTTTGATTAAGACACCCACTAGAGATGAGCATAAGAAGAGAAGGGTTCTCTTTAGAATCAAGTGCAAGATATGGGGAAAAGTGTGTAAAGTGATAATTGATTCGGGATCCATAAATAATGTTATCTCTAAGGAGGCAATAGAAAAGTTGAAACTCACCAAGATTCCAAATGTGTGTCCTTAGAAAGTTACATGGTTGAACACGGTCCAGAACATCTTGGTAAATGAGAAAGTGTGGGTAGAATTCACCATTGGTAAGTATCAAGACAAGATAGTTTGTTATGTGTTGCCAATGGATGCTTGTTATTTGTTTCTTGGCACACCATGGTAGTATGATAGGGAAGTTGTCCATAATGGGAAAGGCAACAAGTACTCCTTCCAAAAAAATGGGGTAAATTTTAAGATTTTGTCTTTGATAGAAGAAGACATAGTGGAAAAGACAAAATATAGTACATTTTTGATGAGTGGGAAGGAATTCCTAAAGGATCTGAGAGAGGAAGAAGTTGGATATGAAATCATGTTAAAGCCAAAGGAGGAGGAGACTCATAAACAAGCACCTTTACCAGCAGAAGTGAGACAACTTTTGGATCAGTTCAAGGATATAATATGTGATGGTACACAGGCTACTCTACCACCAAAGAGGGAGATAAGTCATCAGATTGAATTCATACAAGGAACATCATTTCCAAACAAGGCTGCATAGAAGATGACACTCAAGAAAAACAAGGAGATAGCCAGAAAAGTACTAGAACTCTTGGACTAGGGGTTGATCAGAAAGAGCATAAGTGCATGTGTTGCTCTAGTGGTGTTGGCTCCTAAGAAGGGAGGTAAGTGGAGGATTTGTACTGATTCTAGGGCTGTAAATATGATCACTATTATATATAGATTTCCTATTCCTAGGATAGAAGATTTGATGGATTGTTTGGGGGGTGCTAAGTACTTCTATAAAATGGATTTGAAAAGTGGTTACTATAAAATTAGGGCGAAGGAAGGTGATGAGTGGAATTCAGCCTTTAAGACTACAAAGGGGTTATTTGAATAAATAGTTATGCCCTCTGGGCTTACCAATGCACCTAGTGTTAGAAACACTGAGGGGGGGGTGAATTAGTGTTTGTCTTATTAATTACTTTTCAGCAACAAAAATCAAACATACATAGAATGAAGCTTAACATAACAAATCATAACACATGATATGATTATGGGGAAACCTTGATCAGAGGAAACCCCGGTGGGAATTAATACCCACAAATATTGTACTAAGTATAATGAACTGATGAGAGTTCCTTTGTCTTGTTAGAAGCAGTCTTTACAATATGAGTATAATTACTTGGTTAAAGGTCGGACCCTATTAGGAGTCCTTTACAAAACCATGTTTAAGGTATATGGCTCACTTCCCAATAAGATGAAGGTTACAACCTTCTGAAAGATGATATGCACTATATCAAAAATGAACTTCTATGATGACACTGTTGTCTAGTTAGTTTTGTGTATGCGTGATTGCTCTTACTCTCTCAAAGAGCTATATCATATACTGACTTAATTGTACTATCCCTCTCTATCTTCTTCTTACATCATAATTGACACTTATATCATATCTTTATATTACATACTTATATATTCAAATCCGAATAGGTGTGACCCAAAACAAAACACTAGTCGGCCCTTAAACAAAATATACAACACTTCCAAACAATTCAGCTCAAGCATGTTTACTACAATGTTAATTACATCATTACAATCATATAACAAAAGGCGTTTAGCCATTAAATTACAAAATAACACACGCTGATCAAAACACTTAGTCGGCTTCCATGCTCTATCTCCTAGACTTCTGGTCTATTGATCTGCTTGTAACTTTTCCGTACTATAGTTTCATACTATGCATGTATGGATGTAGCATGTACATGTGTCATACAACTTATATCTAAACATGCATATGATGAATTTATCTCTCGCACATGCGCTGATGTGTTGATCACTGAGTATCTCTGTCTGCCCTATTTTCCTTACATAGTCATTTTGTCTTTTAAGATAGAGACTAAACATGATTTTGTTGCCATGATGAAAAAACAAAATGAGTCATGCATCCTCAGGTAGTCAACTTTCCAAAAATCTCCCCCTTTGTCATTTATGGCAACAAAGGAATGTGGTCAAGTTACTCAAAAATGAGCTTACACAAAAAGTGACTGTATAACATCATATATACATATACTTCCCTGCTTATACAAATTCTATATTACTCCCCCTTTGACATTAATGACAAAGGTGTACTAAAATTTTTAATTTTATTGCATACTTACTCCATATACACTTCAGGGTACAAAATTTTAAGAGATTGGATCTCTTTCTACCAAAATACCTTCATAGCATCAACTGTTTGTAGATGCGTGCACAATGCATATGTCAGCTTCTCCATTTTTATCAAATCCATGTAGGGACCTTGATCATATATCACAATAGTGGAATCAATCTGTTTCATGTTCTCATTGAGGACTACTAAGGATGGTGGAAGTGTATTTCTTAACTGGGTTTGCCTTACCCTTATCTTGCTGATTTCTAACTTTGCTTTCTCAATTTTATCTAACTGCCCTTGGTAGACATTGTTACATATGTTCATGTCTTGCGTGGAAGTTTCAAATAATTTTCTTATGCTATCTATCATTAACTCTACTTCTTCTACCTTTTTGGTGTGCCCAGAGGTGAGCTTCACTCTATCCATACAGTTTCCTATGACTCTCTTTCCTTTATCTGCCAATTCCTTCAATATAGATTGTCTAGTCTTTAAGGATTTCAAGTCTAAGGTAAAGTTCTTTACCAAATCATTTAGTCTCTCCTTGTATTCATCTTCTACAATCTTAGTAGTAGAGTCTACTAAGCTTATAAAGTGTGATTTGAAGTTTGACAAAATATTGTCCACATCTTCAACTGATTGGACTTTGGCTACATTCTGGTCAGCCGGCACTAAGTCATTCAAAATGTTCATTGTTTCTAAAAAGTGAGGGTTCCTCATCACTTGTTTTTCCTTTTCTTTTTCCATAGTAAGAACGCTGATTTTTATTAGGTCTTCTTCTCCCCATGCACCCAAACTTGTTGAATCAGGAGTTAACCTTGACAACAATGAGGTAGATGGTTGAGTGGATGGTAGAATATAGTGTTCTGACTGGTATCCACACATTCAACCTTTACTGGTTTCTCTTTTATTGGCATCTTGTCACCTTGAGTATCATCTTGAGTATCTACATTTATGTCAACTTGATCATTGATGGGAACTTCATCTTGTTGTGCAGAGGTATCATCAGTGCACATTTCTTTAGTGCTTACAAATGCCTTATCAACTTTATCCACATCTTTTTCAAATGCAGTCATGGATATCTTGACATTGTCAACTACTATAGTGTCTTCTGAGTCTTTATCTATATCAGAAGTTATTGTCACTGTGGGTGCTAAAATATATGGACCTGTTATAGGCACAATCTGGATTACTAGTTTTGTAGCTTGTTTGGGAGGAGCTGGAGTAACTTTTGCTGTAGGTGCCATTGGTGGATACATGTGTCTATCCATAATGACTTATGCAAATACCTTTTCAGTCTCCTTACCTATCTGTTCATACTCCTTTTTCATAATTTTTAGGGTGCTTGTCTTAGTTTGGAGATGAGGCTTCACCAGATCTAACAATATAGCCTTCTCATCATGCGAGCATACAGGAAGAAGAGTATCCAATGTTTCTTCTCTTATCCTCATATCTTCCTCAATTGCATGTATTTTCATGATCTCTAATAAGTTCCATAACTTATTTGGTATCACTGTCTTGAGTTCAAGAACTATCTTCTTGAACTTGATCATATGAGATATGATCATAAAGTGTATCTCAGTTTTATCTATTTCTTGATACTTGTAATAGATTTTAGAAAGTGTGTGTAATCTTCCTTCATTAACAATCATGTTCCTTAAAACATTTAGACTAGGTCTAAAACCTACCTTAGGAGGAGCTTGAGTAATCTTAGCTTTGCTCCGAGTGTTCCTTAAGGATGGGTGATTTGTAGGCACTTGTTTTCTTCCTCTAGTTTTCTTGCTTGGTGTAGAAAGTGGAGATGAATCTAAGTCAATGGTGGTAGAGGGAACAGAGGTTCTCTCTACTTTCTTCTTCTTCTGGATCTGTTCATCTTTCTCAAGTTCTTTTGCTATCTTGGCATCTCTGGCTTTGTCAAGATCTTCTTGGGTGACTCCATGAGCTTTCAGTATGTTGGATGTAATTCTAGATGCTTTCCTTTTATTATCAACACTGTGTAAGATAGTATCTACTTCATTGGTCTTTTCTCTGTAAGTGCCCCACCTAGGCTCATTAGGATCTTTGGGCACTGAAAATATAACTTGTGCATATCCTTCTATCACATGTTCTTCCACTTCATAACCAAGAAGATGAATCCATTTGGTTCTAGGTTTAACTGCCTCCATCCATGTGCAGTCTGTTTCTACCATGAAACATATGGTATCCTTGTATTTATCAACTATCTTCTTAGATAATCTGTACCTATTCTACATTTTGATCCTGAATGTCTTTATATCCATATCCATGGCATACCTTGCACTTCTCTCCAATGTGACCTTGAGTGATATCTGAGACATTGTGGTTTTTCTCCTATCTAGGTAAAGGTTTGCAACCTTTCCAACTATATGGAAATACAAGTAGATGATCAAAGATCCAAACCTGAATGTCTTGCTCCTGTCATGTTTGATGATTCAGATGTTGTCAATCAATTGA
>MU228093.1:3116045-3150509 GCA_018584345.1 Thuja plicata
ATGTTTGTAAATCCTCTAACAAGGTGGACCTAGCAGTCCTAATTGCTTCTAACAGGGCAGATCATCAGAAGTGATCAATGTAAGCCTTAACCGGCCAACTTTATACTGTAGTACCAAAGTTTTGTGGTTACCATCCCCACCCCAGTTTTACTTTCTATTTGGAAGGTTTCTGGGTCACCAAATCTTTGTGTTTATGTGTTATGAATGATTATACTTTCATGCTTGCAGTAGATTAGATAAATGAATGGTCAAGTATATACAAGTGCAGAAATGATTTAAAGTTTTAAAAGTTACTGATTCACCCCTCCCCTCTGAGTAACTTGGCTAGTCTTGATTATTTCCAACATGTTGCTGTAGAGACACTATTCAATCTTCTAGCTTGATGAAACTTAGACCCAAGTATCATTGTCAAAATTTTTATCTCATCTTCTTTGATAGGGTCAACTGTCATTCTATGCTTGTCACTTCTGGACAGACAAACTTGTTCAATATGCTTTTTTAAACTTGTTCAATCTGCTTTTTGACATCCTTGCCAGTGGGAAAGAGTGGTCCAGTCTTGGGAAGTCCTATTAATTCATGAACTAGGTTTGTGGTGATACACACAGGGACCTCACCAATCCAGTAAATATCATCATGTATTCTACTCAACAAAATCTTTACCCATTTAGACTCATCAAACTCATACGCATTAGAATACTCAAAGATAGGGTTATCAATCAAGTGTGTGAATTCATCTTTGAATGTGTAGTCAGGTTTCATCATTGATGCCATATGAGTAGCTATTTTGACATCTCCTACTATTTCCTTCTTACAGTAAATATACACATGGATATCTTCCACGTGAACAACACCTAGCAGGGTTTTGGAGAAAGCCCCTTCCACATCATCCAGTATGGATTTGAATGGATGTTTCTTGAACACAAATCTCTTCCTCTCTGCTATATCAAACACAACTGGAGTCGCCATACTTACTTGGAATTTGCTTAAGTAGGGTTTCATGAAATTTTGAAATGGCGTGACTGCTAGGGTTCTATTCCAAACTTCTTATCCATTCACTCAACTGCCAAATCTGTTATGCCTTTGTGCCTTGATGTCTAGTGCTCCAATGCTCTCCAAATTATGTGCTCTTCAAATGAAAATGTGAGGAAGATCGAATACTTTCTTTCCTTTATACAATCTACTGTATTTAATGTTTGCAACCATACGCAAATTACCCAGAAATTCTAAAACTTTGATCCTAATGCATTTTAGACAATGCATGAAAGCACATATCAATATTATGTTCTTGTAACCATGATATCATAGGCGCATACTCAGAGGTGAGTATATCAACCGCGCAGGGGTCCTGAGCTAGAATAGCTCCCCCTAAGACCAAGAAGGTCTATTCAAGAAGAAGTAGAGGGTATGTGCACTATGGATGCATCAAGTACTTTTTCAACATCATTTTTCTTCTTTACTTCAACCCAAATTTTGCTTGAATCTTCATTTTCTTGAACAAACTTTACTTCTCCTTTTTCTTCAAATAGTGATTTTTTAGGTTCATCTTGCTTCTGAGTTTTGGATCTACAAAACTTTGAGATGTGTCTTGTCTTTCCACATGTGTTACAAATGATAGGAGGTCTGATGCTTTTGTTCATCATACTACATTACTTTGTTGTGTGTCCATTGTAGTTACATATCTGACATGCAGTGTTCTGCAACTTCTTTTGAGGTTGATTTCTCTGATTGTTTTGATTTATTCTTCTTTGATTCTGCTGTGACTGAGTTCTACAATGTATAGCCCTATGACCAAATTTATTACAAGATAAAAACTAACCATTGAAGGGATTTACCTTTTTGCAATCTCTTGTCAAATGACCACATTTTTTGTATGCATAACAAGTTCTGTTAACTTGCTTGATTTCCCTTTTTGGTAGATATGCTTTAATCTCTTCAACATTTTCAA
Source organism: Thuja plicata (assembly GCA_018584345.1). NCBI lineage: Eukaryota > Viridiplantae > Streptophyta > Pinopsida > Cupressales > Cupressaceae > Thuja > Thuja plicata. Next base: position 3,117,991 of record MU228093.1, read on the forward strand.
CTTTCCTTGCTTCTGAAAGTGCTTTATGAGTTTTCTCTCTTTCTTTTAATGAATTGAATTCAGTTTGTGTTATATTGAATCCAAGACTTGTAGTGTCACCTTTTTGCTTTTGTGCATTGAGTTGAGATTGAAGTGAATCAGAACTTGTGTGAAGTTTGTCAATCTTATCCTTTGCTTCTGTTAATTCAGATTCCAACTTCCTTTTTATGTTTTCTAATTCCAGAACTTTCATGTTTTCTTTTAAGAGTTCATCATCTAGTTGTTTGCTTTCTTTGATCTTTTCTTCAATAGCAATTTGGTTTTTTGTGAGCTGTTCATCTAGATTTTCAACTTTATCTTTCAGAGACATATTCTCTTCATTGATCTTTTTGATCATTTTCCCTAAGTCACTTGTAGAACAATATTTCAAATCTTTTCTTACTTTTTTGATAAGCATTTGTGAGCCATGAACTTTCAGTCTAAGTTCTTCATTTTATTTTTCAGATCTATTAAGATCTTCACGAGTTACTTCAAGATTCTTTTTCAAATGTTTTTCTTCTACTGAGTCCATGATCTCCTCAAGTAGTTAAACTTATTTGCTGAGGACCAGATCTCTGATACCAATTGTTAGAAACACTGAGAGGGGGGGTGAATTAGTGTTTGTCTTATTAATTACTTTTCAACAACATAAATAAAAAATACATAGAATGAAGCTTAACATAATAACTCATAACACATGATATGATTATGGGGAAACCTTGATCAAAGGAAAACACCGGCGGGAATTAGTACCCACAAATAGTATACTAAGTATAATTAACTGGTGAGAGTTCCTTTGCCCTGTTAGAAGAAGTCTTTACAATATGAGTACAATGACCTAGTTAAAGGTCAGACCCTGTTAGGAGTCTTTTACAAAACCCTGTTAAAGGTATATGGCTCACTACCTAGGCTCACTGCCCAATAAGATGAAGGCTATAACCTTCTGAAAGATGATATGCACTATATCAAAAATGAACTATTGTGCTGACACTGTTGTCTAATCAGTTCCATGTATGTGCGAATGCTCTTACTCTCTCAAAGAGCTATATCATATACTAATTTCATTGTATTGTCCCTCTGTATCTTCTTCTTACATCATAATTGACACTTCTATCATATCTTTACATTACATACTTATATATTCAAATCTGAATAGGTGCGACCAAAAAAAAAACAATAGTTGGCCCTAAAACAAAATATACAATGCTTCCGAACAAGTCAGCTCAAGCGTGTTTACTACAATGTTAATTACATCATTACAATCATATAACAAAAGGCACTTAGCCATTACATTAAAAAATAACACACGCTGATCAAAACACTTAGTTGGCTTCCATGCTCTATCTCCTGGACTGTTGGTCTATTGTTCTTCTTGTAACTTTGTCATACTGTAGTTTTGTACTATGTGTGTCTAGATGTAGCATGTACACATGTCATACAACTTATATCTGAACACACATATGTTGAATCGATCTCTCACACGTGGGCTGATGTGCTGATCACTGAGTATCTCTATCTGCCCTATTTTCCTTACTCATTTTGTCTTTTAAGATAGAGACTAAACATGACTTTTTTTCCATTATGACAACACAAAATGAGTCATGCATCCTCAGGTAGTCAACTTTCCAACACCTAGTACTTTTATGAGGGTGATGAATGAGGTCTTGAAAGACTACATAGGTGTGTTTGTAGTTGTCTATTTAGATGAAATCCTCACTTTTAGTAAGACAAAGGAGGATCATATGAAACACTTTGTTTTAGTCTTGAAGAAGTTGCAAGAAGAAAAACTCACAATCAATCTTGAAAAGAGTGAGTTCATGAAGGAAGAACTAGTCTACCTAGGATTTGTAGTTTCCAAAGGTGACTTGAAAATGGATAAAGAGAAAGTAGAGGCAATATTGAATTGGCATACTCCTAAGAAAGGAAATAAAGTTAGAAGCTTCCATGGGTTAGCCCAATTCTATAGGAATTTCATTAGGAGATTCAGACAGATTTGTGCTCCAGTCCTAGAGACCATTAAAAGATGATTGAAAAAAAAAATTGTATGGAACAAGGCAGCTAATGAGGGGTTTGAAAGGTTAAAAAGAGAAGTAGCCACTCAACCTATACTAATTTTACCAATCTTTGAGAAATCTTTCATAGTAGAATGTGATGCAAGCAGCATAGCAGTGTAGGCTATCTTAATCTAAGAGGGCAGGCCTGTGGTATTTTTCAGTGAGAGATTGAATGAGGCAAAGTCTAGGTACTCTTCCTATTACTTGGAGCTATATTCTCTTGTACAAGCCCTAAATATATGGAGGCATTATCTATTTCCTAAAGAGTTTGTTTTCTTTACAAATAACCAAGCATTGAGTTATATAAATACTCAAGAGAAGCTTAGCTTGAGACACATAAAATGGATGGAGTTCCTACAGTCTTACACTTTCACTATAAAGCATAAGAAGGGGGTGTAAAAAAAAGTTGTAGATGCCCTTAGTAGAAGATTTCTCACCATTCAGGAGATTAAATTGGAGAGTACAGGGATTGAAGGTTTTATCGACCTCTATGAGGGAGATTCATATTTCTCTAAGATTTATAAGGTGTACAAAGATTTTGAGAACCATTTTTATAGTGAGTTTGTAGACTATACATTGCAGAATGGGTTTCTATTCAAAGGCAAGCAACTATGTGTTCCAAAAGGCTCTATGAGAGAGAATATCATACAGGAAAAGCATAATGTGAGTCTAAGTTGACACTTTGGATCCAACAAGACACTAGACATAGTAGAGAGGTTCTATTGGTGGCCAAAAATGTAGAGGGATATAAGAAGATATGTAGAGTAGTGTGGGGTGTGTCAAAAGGAAAAGAAAAGCTTCATAAAATGCAGGTTTATAGCTTCATAAAATGTAGGTTTATATTAGCCATTTCCCATCCCAAGTAGACCATGGGATTGTATTAGTATGGATTTTGTTATGGGACTACCTAGGACACCTACTGGTTTAGACAGTGTGTTTGTGGTAGTAGACAAGTTTAGAAAAATTAGCCATTTTTTCCCATGCAAGACAACACATGATGCTAGCCATATTGACCACTTGTTCTTCAAGGAAATAGTGAGGATACATGGCTTGCCAACAAGCATAGTTACAGACAGAGATGTGAAGTTTATGGGAAATTTATGGAAGACACTTTGGAGAAGGTTAGGAACCAACTTGTCACATAGCTCAGCTTATCATCCTCAAATGGATGGCCATATAGAGGTGATCAATAGGGTCCTTGGAAATTTTTTGAGGTGTTTGACCAAAGAATATGGCAAAAGTTGGGAGCAAGTGATACCTCAGTCATAATTTTCCTATAATGATAGCACAAATCAGACCACATGTAAAAGTCCATTTGAGATTGTTTATGGTTTACACCATAGGGGTGTACTTGAGTTTAGAGACCTAAAAGTTTATGAAGGCATCAGTGGACATGCTGATGATTTCTCTTAGTCAATGAGAGAGGTACATGAGTAAGTTAGGAGGACAATAATGGAGGCCAATCAGAAGTTGAAAACCAAGAGGGATGAGGGAAGAAGAGATGTGCAATTTGAAGTGGGTGATCTAGTAATGGTGTCTTTGAATAAGGCAAGACTATAGAAGGGGATACCTAGTAATTTGTAGATGAAAAGGATTGGGCCTTGCAAGGTGTTGGAAAAGTATGGACCCAATGCCTATAAGGTGGAGTTGCCCAAGGAGATGTAAATTTCTCCAATTTTCAATGTGAAGGACTTGATAAAGTATAAGAAGCCAGAGATGGATGAAGTACAATATAGTAATGAAGTGGATAAGGATGTAGGAGAGTTCAAAACTCTGGATCAGATCAAGCCACAGGCTGAAAAGATATTGGATTCAAGAGTAAAGAATACCAGGCATAAAGTCTATATGGAGCATCTAGTGAAGTGGAGAAAGCAAGGTTAGAGTCATAAGCCACTTGGATAGATGAGAGTCACTTCAAAAGACATGGAATCAGTGAGGAGTTCCTAACACCACAGGTAACTTAACTTGTTTGTTGCAGGGGGAGGATCGTGCAGGAGCACCCTAAGGTCTTTGAAAGATCTTGTTAGTAATTTTGGCTTGTAGGTTGGTTTGTCCAACCATCTTTGAATTAGGACTATGTTATAAAGTACCAAGTGTGTCTAAGGTGTGTTTACGGTTAGTAGTGTTTAGGGTTTGCAAGTTGTAGAGTCAAGTTACACCTAGGGGTCTATACCCTTAGAAGTCAACCAAAAGGTCAAAGTGTTGACCATAACTCAAAAATGGGGAAATTTTCAAGTTTTTAATGTTCTTAGGTGTTTTAGGGCCATTTGGTAAGTTTTGAAAAACAATTGGGCCATGGAAGTTAAGAGAATGCTATTTTGACAATAGTTGTCAAAGTTGTCATGACAACTTTTGCAACTTTGCAAAGTTGTCATGACAACATTTCCTAGTTTTTAGGAATAAGATTTTATGATTCCCACATCTAGACATTAGGGTCCAAAAACATGTAAATGAAGTATATAAGGTGACACAAACCTAGAATGACAGTTAGATTTTATTTTTGTACGGATTATTTGTTGTGAAGGAGCAATTAGCATTATAATTTGCAGATAGAGCCATAATCCAATACTTTAATGGCTTAGATGGATTTAATTAATGTATTGATAGTGTTCCTTATGTAATTTCCTTAGTCACTATGGCATTGTTTCGATCATTTGTGCATATTATTTATCATTTTGTAAATTCTTTGTGTTTGACTAGTTCTCAGTCCAGGTTTGGACCAGTCATGTAGATATTGGTTTTGCTTGAAGTTCACATGGTCCAAAACCAAATGACCACTTGGAATCAAGTAAGGCCTTGTATTTAAAATTTATATATATTGTGTGGAGTGTGTGTGAGTGCAGGGAAGGAAAGAGAAAATATAGGCCCTAGGGGAGTACTGGTTACTCTGGCTAGGGAAATTAAACAGTACAGTAGCAATGATGATTGCTTGGTGATTGGTATGTGCCAATCAAGGATAGAGGAGTGTAGGGGCATGTAATAATGAAATTATGATGGGAGGATAAGTTTAGATGAGTGAATTAGGTTAGTTAAAGAAATCAAAGAAACCAGACAAGTATTCATGCCCTAGAAACCCTCAATTTTAGGGGTTTGGTGAAAGTCCATTGTATGGACAAGGTGGGAACCTAGAACCTAGAAAATATCTAAGGTTAGAAAAAACCCACAAGGAATATTTAATTATATTCCATGGGTCTTAAATTATTTTGAGAGAAATTCCATCTTTTCAACGTTTAGGAGGGCTAATAGGTCTAAAAAGGCTAAAGGCCTAGAAGACTAAAATCTTGCACCCGATTGGAAATCAGGTGAAAGATCCTCAAGATTGGATAAAGAAGTGTTGAAAGAGACTAGAAAGGAGTTAGAAATCCAACTAACAAGTAGGAGATTTATTTGGAAGGATAGATGACCAAAGTAATCCATGAAAGTGTGAAGCTATTGTGAAGGGTTTTAGTGAAGGATTGAACTTGATGTAGAGCTCCTAGTGTGGTAGTGAATGAGACCCTAGGAAAGACCAAGAGAAGGTATAGGAGAGAGTAAGGAAGCTCTAGGAGTGGGAGCACCCCATCAGGTTAGAAGCAGTGACTCTTCATTCCAAGTCGTTGAAGAGTAAATAGATCAAATCTTATCTCCTGGGTTGCGTCTGCACAGCTGTAGGATGTGATGTGAAGGAAATTGGGTAGTTTTGAATGCTTTTATGAGGTAATCTGATACTTAGGTATTCTAATCAAATTTGTAAATCTTGTGAAAGCTCCTTTGCCATCTTCTTGTCTTTTATGCTTTAATTTTGGATCTATTCCCGAGTCTGGTGGTTGGAGGATTATATTTCCTTCGAAGACATACATTCCCTGATGAGTTGAGATAAATAGAGACATTCCATATTCCTTTTCTATGGAATTTTCTTTAATTTTTAAGATGACTGGTGGCTATAATTCATATTTTGTGTAGAAAGGAATAAAGACAAAGGTTACTTGGTGAATCAGAACAATTTTGTAGTTATCTAAAAGGCTATGTGGTCCAATAAGACATTATCTTTTAATAACTCAATGTATTGGTTTTGTTGTATAGTTTATCTTTTATTGAGTTTTAAGGTTTTGGTTGTTGGCTCTTGACGTAAATGATCCGAGTCTTGTTGCAATCCTTTTTCTATAAAAGGATTTCCAAGATCATTTAGTAACATTTGAAAAGTTGGGAAATAGAGAAAAGCATTGAGTTGCATACCTATTTCTAGTCAAGGATATAAAAGATTATTTATATTGTATCAAGATAGAACAAAAAGTTTTATGTCTTTTGCATTTTATTGAAGTGGTATGTATTTTGAAATAGATTGATATAGAAGCATGATTCTTCATACTTAATACAGTATTTCAGATTCAAGTCTCTCCTTTGTTCTCACTTCTTGAGTTGTGGATTTTATGATTCATTGTGTGGCATTTATCTATGTATATGTTGTTATTCCTTAACTTTGATCTAGTATCAAATTAAATATTTTTTGGATAAGACATAGGTTCATTTGGTCTTGACAAGGATGTTATAAATAGTCTTTGGTCTTAGATTATTTGTGTTTATGAATTTGAGTCCTTGACAACAGTTGGGTTTTATATTCTTCACCTGAACTAGAAGTATTTCCCAATGGATAAAGCACTGATAAAAAATTAGTAAATTCTTTGCTGATACAGGTTTGATTGATTTGGCTATATTATCCAAAAGTTACATCACAACCGTTTTCAATTTCTTTTATATTTTGTGTTTATTGGTTGTGTGTCCTTCATGGTAAGGGAGAGTCAATGAATGAGTGGTTACCATTTAGTACTTTCTTACCATTTTTTGCTATATAAATCTAGAGATAGTTAAGGTATTGTATATTGAGCTGGATTAGGTGTACCCGCCTTGGTTTTCGCAGAGCCAAAAGTGTACAGGGCAGTCTTGTCCCTATAGTTGGTCTAGTTACCTTAGTATAGTCTCATATTTGGAACTAATCATTCTTCAAAATCCACCCCAAGGTATATTGGCACCTTGTAAAGCGTAAAATAGTTTAAAACACCATCAGGTTCTCAAAAGTGAAACCTTAATTAGGAATTAAATTTTAATTAAAAATTAAAAGAACACTTTAACTTCAATTTTGACTTAACTCAGAAATGCACAACTTAACTTTATAATGTAAAGTCTAAGTCATAATTATTTAATAAAGTGGATATGAAATGCATGATATTATTTTAATTAAATAAATCAATAATGCAACTTAAGTAATTATTAATAATATAATTTGTAAAATTAATTACAATTCTGAATTAAATAACAATTAAATATCAATTATTAAATTAGGATTTAATAATTAGACCACTTAATCAAATATAAGAATGTAATTAACATTTTAATAATTAAATCTCCATATATCAATATTTTAACCTTATTAAAGGTATAATTGTTAACATTAGTAATTACCATTATTAATCATTTATCAAAACAAGCCAAAAAACAATATTAATCTAATGAAACCCATCTAAATAGAAAAAGTAACTAAAATAAATGCAACAAGCATACACAGAAAGACTCACGAATCCATGCCACCTTGATAGATTTAGATATGGTAGTTAGTCAGATACTTGTCCATTCTTAGGACAAAATTTTGTCTTAGGATAGGGGTTTAGGCCTGAATGATATCTTCTCTCTCTTACCATTGAGATATTGCAATAGGGCACGCTCACTCCTGTCAATTCAGAGAAGACAATGCTTGGTACCTACAAACTTGCCATCACAAAGATGAACATATACATATACATAATATTAAATACAATGTTTGGGATTAGTACATTGTGTGGATCTCATGAGAGAAAGTAAGTACGACTCTATCTCATACCGTATTAACCACACAAAATATAAATGTAAAACATACAAATGATCTATGTCCATACAATATTGTCTCAATATTGTCAGTAAATCCATAATCATAATGACATTACAAAATATAAATAACCATCATGAAACAAAAATAAATCTAATTGTAGGCACAAGATACCAGACAAATATCCAAGGGGGGGGGGGTGAATCAGTACAAATAGGTATTGACTCAATTCATCCACCAGCCTAGTTAAATGCACAAGTAACTTTTTAACCTTAAAGTATGTAAATGAAATAAGAAAATAACAATAAATAGTATAAAGCATTCAAAAATTTAACACACATAAGACAAATATTTTTCACATGGAAACTCTTTTCAGAGGAAAAAAACCACGGTGGGGATAAGACCCACAAGCCCAATAACTACAGTAAATGAGTTTTCCCTGTTAGGATCTATAATTACCCTTTCTGGGGTTCACCCTATTAGAAGTGATTAGTATAGAGTTAGGATTAAAAAAAATATCAGCTATGATCTACCTCTCTAGAGGATTTAAAACCTCAATAAATAAGTCAACCTATTACAAGATTTAAAAATAAGAACATGTTAGAGTCCACCTTGTTAGAGGATTTTACCTGCTATAACTGTTAGGTAACAATAAGAAGTTTTATCTGTAGATTGGCATTGATTTCCCATCAGGTAATTTTTATCTCTCTATATTTTTTACTTTGTATATGATTTCTTCTCTCTCATTTCACCTTTAATATGAAATCATAAAACCTTTATCACTAGTAAAATTTTCATTCACAACAACTCTCTTCAACAATTCTTGTAACTCTTTCTCTCATTACTTAAATAAAAAATTCCCACCGCCTTAAGATTGATATCCAAATTGATTTCCTGTTACAAAACCATGTTTCAAACTGATAATATCAATGCCAAAAAATATTTACCATGATCACGTTAGGTCAAGGTAAGATCTGCAATTTTATATTTCCAAGATAATAAAATATGCTTTTACATCTCCAATGCAATTCCTTAAATCTATCTTAAATTCTTACATTGATCATGAAAATACAAATACATCAAGGATGTATAACCTTTATTCTACATCATCATATCATTAAAAATCATCACCTATACTTTACCACTCACCGATATCTAATCACCTGACCGGTTGATCAAGAACATAAGAGTTCTACCCGTCTTAGTGACTATGACACTGTGACCTCTATCACCGCTCATCCAAATAAGTTGTGATTGGAATCATATAATAATTATACCATATAAATATTGTGTGTCTGAGCACAACATCCCAATCTTTCCTTAACTTGACTGATACCACAATCTATTAATATTGTCCTTCTGAACATTAGCCAACATACATAGTTGAACTTCCCTTTACGAGTCATGTTCACTCCTTACTGATAATTGTTATCATGATGTTTGAATATATTTTTATCAAGGAAAACCGATTATGAACCCACTCATGATCTCTCTTCATATCATCTCAAAAACAATAGCATAATTCCAACAATCTCCCCTTTTGGTATTGGTGGCAAAAACTTCTAAAAATCATCTCAACTACAATATCATCCTGTGAATCATTCACACTTAAAACACACCCCCTTACATTATGCATGTTATATTACTATCACACAACATAACATCATTCTCCCATCTAATACTTTACAAATCATTCTCCCTCTTTTTGTAAACAATGACAAAGGATTATAAGTACTTACTAGAAAGACATTCGATCAAAAGTTTCCATGAATTTGATCTTTGTTGAATCCAGTGATGTATTCCAAGACTAATGTATATGTTCCATAGATAAGATGTGTCCATGTAGAAAAATTCCCTGCCTTCCATATCATTTAAAGTTTTCACTTCTTTTTTTCTTAGTATTGTCTATGTATTTCTCATGTGTTGCATGAGATCCATAGTGGGCACTAGATAGGCCTTCAACTCCATAATTTATAATATTCTATTGTCTTGCTCTGCTTGCAATTGTGTAGGAGCACCTGGGGTAAAAGCCCCACTTTTTGGTTATGTTGAAGCATTTAACACTAGTTAAGTATTTTTAGGAAAGTTTAGGATAATCTTGGTTTGGTATAGGAGAAAGTGTGTTAAGTTTTGTGTGGATTTGATCCAATTGACTTTTGCAAGGTCCTGATATCCAAAATGGGTCAAATTGTGTGTTTGGAAGTCAAACTCCTTAAAGGAACATTATTGAGGCATTTAGAATCCTAGGATATGTTGTAGGACCTTCTGGTGTCTAACCATGTCATTGAAATGAGAAGAGAGAAACAATGTAAAAAGTACAAAAGTTGCTTGAGCAACTTTGCAACTTTTAAATGTTGCTTGACAACATTTTGCGAAAAAGTTGTAAAACCACCCAAAGGTAGTTATGGGTCAATTTAGACAGTTCTAGTCTGATGACCAGACATATCTATGATCCTTGGATACCATGTAATTAGGTTGGCTACCATTTGGCATAATTAGCCAAGCAATTGGAAGGAATAACAATTTTTTTTTTGGTTTAATGGATTAAATTCCTTACTATTTCATTGTAATTAGGAACTATTAGTTGATTTACCTTTCTGTTGAAGTAGGTTAGTGCATATATCATGTTTTGTGTGTTGAATGTAAATAAAATCCCTACTTTGTTTTCTCTGGACCAGACAGGGTTGTACATATCAAAAGGGCTCTCTAGGCATTTCTACTAATGGTATAGTGGTTTCCTTTTTGTTTTATGGTTATAATTATAGATGGAAAATATTGAGCTCTTTCCCTTGGAGAGCTTGGCTATATCTCATCTAGGGACAAAAGGGTAATAGAGAAGTAAAGTATGCAAGGTTGGGTTGAAATGTGAAATTGAGGGGTTGGAAGATGGTGTATGGGAAGTATTTAGGCTCCCAAAATAGTGGTGGATACTGATGACACAAACTCACCTGGTTTTGAGAGAAAATGTTGCAAACTAGCCTAATATCCCTATATTTAAAGACTTGATCCCTAAGTTTTTAAAGGTATTGTATGAAGGAATCAGGATACTAAAACCCTAGAAATCCTTTGAGTCTCTGAAAAGGGTACCTAGATAAAAATTTATTGTTGGGATTTCTTTGGGAAGTTATAAAGTTAATTGAGAAAAGGATCCTATATAGGGATAGACAAAGACAAATTGTAGACTCAATACCATAAAGAATAGATTTATTTGAACTCATAGATGATGCTCACAACCTTGTTTTCTTCTATGAATAAATTGCAAAGGATTTAGGGAATATACCCTTGTAGATTCAGTGTAGACTAAAACCTAAATTGATAGCGAAGTTCTTGGTTTTGGGGTTAGGAGAGATTAGTGTTTCACCCTATGGTTTGGGGTTTAGACAAGCCGTAGAGGGTCCTTGGGGACCTAGAGTTGAGTCAAGATGACTCAAGAAGGACAACCCTATGAGATTGTTATTAGATCCCTGAAAAGACATGGACTAGTAAGTACACGAGTGATTTGTAATCAGTGGGAGCATCAACCATGGTCAAAAATGAAAATTTGGATAAGAAGTTGGATGAAAGAGAAGAAGAGAATAGACTCCTAAGGGAATAGTTGGCAGAGAATGAAATGAAGTTGGATGAAGTCAAAGCTCCGACAACAAAGGTAAGTGAAAAGGTGAGAGTAGAAAAAATAAAGTTGAGAGGGAATGCTCCAACATGGTAGAAATTTCTACAAGATGAGAGGGTTAAGGAAGGAAATAATCCAATTACAAGATAGAAAGGAATGGTGACAAAGACTATGTAAATTTACCTACCGAATGACTATGAAGTGAAATTGCACAAAAAGAGATAAAACCTTAGACAGAAATATCTTAAAGTGAGTGCTTATACAAAAAAGTTCCACAAACTTTGTCTAAGATCCCATGTGATGGAGGAGGAAAGACTAAAGGTAGATATATACCTAAATGAGTTAAGGTGGAATATCCAAGAGGAGATAAACCTGTTGATCCCAAGGATAGTTCACCAAAGTTATAAACTTTCCCTCAAGATGAAAGAAAATATCAAAAAGAAGAACTTCCTAAAGAAGTAGGGGGAGAGGTAGAGGAAGAGATGGAAGAGGTTAGAGGGGAGGCTTTGGAGGAAGAAACTTTGAAGCAAGAATCTAAAGAGAGTCCAAGCTCACTTAGCAACAAGGAGAGATACAATAATAGAGGGGGTTATAACAGAGTGGTGCAGGAGCACATAGGACATCTTTAAGGTCCTTACTTTTGTTTTTGTCTTGTACTAACCCTAGCTAGATCATGAGTGTTTTTACAGACCTTATAAGGTCTTGTGTGTGTGTGTGTGTGTGTGTTTGTGGGAGATCTAGGTTAGCCACGGACTAATCTAGTAATGTTTTGTTTATAAGGAGTAGTTTAACTTTTAGGTCTCTTTGAGGCTTAATTTTGGGATTTTGGGTAAAAGTATAAAAATATAAGGGAAAGCATATAATTAAGCATAAAATGGATTCTATAATTATTTTCCAAAATTTGATAAGGTTTGGAGGTGACTTGAAGTCAAAATGCAAAAGTTGTCAAAATGTTGTCATGACAACATTTGCAACTTTGTCTTCACAAAGACCAAATATTGGTTCTAGGGCATGGTCAATATCCTAACCACCTACACCTAATTTTTAAAGGTATAAAATCCAAAAGAATACCAAATCCTAAGGTTGGATGTTTTTTTGAGAAATATATAAGTACACTACTTTACACTGTATCTCTGGTTTTACTTAGATAGTTTGAGCATTTGGTTTTGTTAGTGTTTTTAATGGATTGAATCCACAATTCCAATCTAGGATTAATATAATTAGGGTATTTGCCTTTATTTTTGTGTAGGTTTTAAGTTTATTTATGTTCAATAGTTAGTGTTTTGTAAATTTTTTTGTATATAAGGTAGTCTCTAGCTTGTCCAGGACTGCGTGAATAAGAAAGACTCCCACATGAAACACCACTATGAAATAATCATAGGCTTGATGGAAATTTTATGGGAGCCTATCTATAGTGTACATATGGAAGTACAAGGCCTGAAAGAGAGATTTTTTATTTTTTGAGAAATCCCTAGGTGAGTCCAAAGCAATCTGACTAGGTGTTTGCCAATGTCTTTTGGTGTTTTAATGTAGGGGTTTAGTTGAACTGATTAATCCAAGTGGATGTTGGGATTCCTTGAGGTTCTAAAGAGACCTCTAAAGAAGATTGGATCTTGACCAATCCATCTGAACACATTTTGAAGCATAAAATGGTTGACTGGCTCTTGAGAAGCCAATTAGCCCTAGAAACCCTTAGATATAGGGATCACCTATACGAATGCCTTGGGGAGTTTAGATGTAAAAAATATTGTGTTATTCCATCAAAGGTGTCAGAATCCTATATAATTTTATGGTGCTATTTGGGAAAGTTTTGAAAGAGTGAGCAAAAAGTAGTGAAATAGTGCTAATAGACCTAATAGGCCTAAAAGACAAGAGTGCCTAAAAATCTTGGAATCAATATTGAAGACCTTGAAACCCTAATATAAAGGGATAAAGTGAAGTTCAAAGAAGGTTCTAGAAGGTGATTAAGCCCCCTGCAAAAATTTAAAAAGTGAAGTGAGCAAGAAAGACTCTTGGATGGATCTAAAGAGGAGGTAGGAAGTGAAGATTGAATCAGTGATAGTTACCACTAGTGAAGCACATTTGGATTCCACCTTGTGGAGGGGCATTGGAGAAGTCCTAAAATAACTAAAGGAGGGCTTGGAGGATCCTAGGAGTTAGGGTTAGGGTCTTGAAGGAATTTGGAACAAAAAGATTTCTAATTGGCCTATTCAAGCACACCAGAAGAGTTAGTTGGAGAATAGAAATTGGTGACTAATGAAAAATTGCATAAGAAGGTGGATGAGAAAGAAGTAGAAAAAATTGCTTAGGGAAATATTGTGTCAATTTGAGAATAACTTGGATCAAGTGGATGAAAAGAGTGAGGAAATCAAAGATAGGGTAGAAGAAAGGCACAAAGAAGTATCCCTATAGGATGAGGTACCTAAACTAGACCTTTTCCTAAATGAGGAACCCTTTTTGAAGGGCTTAAAATCCCTAATTAGGAAGGCACTAGAGGTAATTCCTATCTTTAGAGGGAAAATGGAACCTGAGGTAGTATTGGATTGGATTAAAGGGCTTGAAAATAACTTTGAGTGTGATGGAATAACTAAAGAGAAAAAACTAAAATTGGTGAAAGAAAGAATTAGGGGCTCTAATCTCACATGGTGGAAATTCATTCAAGATGAGAGGGAGAAAGAAGGGAAGAATCCTATAGCTACATGGAAGGATATGGAGGCTAATTTTAGAGAAGCATATTTTCAAGAGGATTACAAAATCTAGTTGCACAAGAAGAGGCAAGGCCTTAGACAAAAAGAGTTAGATTTCAACTCTTACATAAAGGAGTTTCAAAGGCTATGTATGAGGTCCAGAGTTGCAGAGGATGAGAGTGTGAAAGTAGCCAAATAACTAAATGGTTTAAGGTGGACTATACAAGATTATCTTACTCTCTTATCCACTACCACAATATAGAGAAGCCACCAATTGGAAATTAAGGTGGAAGAAAAGCTAAAGAAGAACAAGATTTAGGTAGTAATAGAGCCAGAGGAAGAGGAACAGATAGTAGAGGCCATAGAGGAGGTTATGGTGATAGGAATACAAAACTAAAGACACAAGGTGAATCTAAATTGATAGACAAAAATGAAGGAATCCCAAGAAGAGGAGGTTTCAATAGAGGTAGAGGCTCTAATAACAATTGGAGAGGAAGAAATAGTGAAGGGAGAGGTTCATAGTTTCCAAGCATCAAGTGTTACCACTGCAACCAATTAGGACATCCTAGTTATAGGTGTCTAGAGAAGGGGTCTACATCCAAAGGGAGTAAAAAAAGAGTAAATTATGTTCAAGAGGAGTCAATCAGTAGTAAACAAATAGAGGTACCCTTAGAATCAGAAGAAGGAGAGAACTTCATGATTAGGACACTGATTAAAGAGTCAGTGAGAGAAGAACCTAGTAAAAGAAGAGAACTATTTAGGATGAAGTGTAAAATCATGGGGAAAGTTTGAAAAGTAATTATTGACTCAGGGTCAACTGACAATATTGAGTGAGAGGAGGTAGTTTCTAAACTCAAACTAAAAATGATTCCTCATAGCAATCCATATTGATTCACTTGGTTGAACAAGTGACAACATGTCTTAGTAAATAAGCTAGTGTGGGCGGACTTCTCTATTAGGAGATATAAGGATAGATTACTCTCTGATGTTTTTCCAATGGATTCCTGCCACCTCCTATTGGGAAGGCCTTGGAAATTTGACAGAAAAGCCATGCATGATGGAGCAAAGAATGCTTACCCTTTCAAAAATGATGGTGTAACCTTTAAAATACAGTCTCTGTTAGAAGAAGGAGAAGTGAAGTCCATAGGGCCTAATGTCCTTTGGTAGGTGAGAAATACTTCATAGAAGCCCTAGAAGAAGGATGAGTAGGATATGCAATATTTTTGAAGCCAAAGGAAGAAAGGAAAGTGAAGACAGAGAAGAAGACATAGCTTCCTATGGAGATTCAAGAAATGTTGAAGGAATTTCAAGACATTGTAAGTGATGGAGAACCAGCTACCCTACCCCCTAAAAGAGCCATATCCATCAAATAGATTTCATCCTAGGAGCCACACTCCCCAATAAAGATGCATACAAGATGACCCCTCAACATAATGAGGATATTGCCAGGAAAATACAGGAACTCATAGACCAAGGTCTCATTAGGATAAGTATAAGTCCATGTGATGTTCCTATTTTCCTATCCCCTAAGAATGGAGGTACTTGGAGGTTGTGCACTAATTCTAGGGTCATAAATAGAATCACCATTAGGTATAGATTCCCCATCTGAAGGATAGAAGACATAATGGACTCTTTAGGGGATGCCAAGTACTTTACTAAGATTAAACTAAAGAGTGGTTACCGCCAAATTACGGTGAAAGGAGGAGATGATTGGAAGACTTCCTTCAAGACCACTGAAGGGTTTTATGAGTGGCTTGTAATTCCATTTGTGATATCTAATGCCCCATACACATTCATGAAGTTTATGAATGAGGTGTTGAAGGATTATATTGGTAAGTTTTTAGCTGTCTATCTTGATGACATTTTGATATTTAGCAAGTCTAGAGAAGAACATCTTAAGCATCTGCAAATTGTGTTTAAAAAGTTGCATG
The DNA here is from genome assembly GCA_018584345.1 of Thuja plicata. Lineage (NCBI taxonomy): Eukaryota > Viridiplantae > Streptophyta > Pinopsida > Cupressales > Cupressaceae > Thuja > Thuja plicata. The sequence goes on from MU228093.1 coordinate 3,134,130, forward strand.
AGGAAAAGCTAATGATAAATTTAGATAAGTGTGAGTTCATGAAGCAGGAACTAGTATATATTAGCTTTGTTTTGTCTCATGAAAATCTCAAAATGGACCCAAGAAAGGTAGCGACAATCAACAACTAGCCAACTCCTAAGACTGCCACAAAGGTGAGGAGTTTTCATTGTCTAGCTCAGTATTACATAAAGTTCATTAAGAAATTCAGTTTTATAAGTGCACCTATTTTAGATACCATCAAATGTGGAATGAAAACCAATTCTCAATGGAATGAACAAGCTGATCAAGTCTTTGAAGTGTTGAAGAAGAGGATAGCCACACAACCCATCCTAGTTCTCCCTAGTTTTGAAAAAAATTTCACAGTTGAGTGTGATGCTAGCAAAATTGTCATAGGGATTATTTTAAGCCAAGAAGAGAGGCATGTGGCTTTTCACAGTGAGAAGATCAGTGATGCAAAGAGGAAGTACCCTTCCTATGATCTAGAGATGTATTCTCTATTCCAAGAATTGAGAAAATGGAGACACTATCTCCTTCCTAAGGAATTTGTGGTCTGTTATGATAACCAATCCCTTAGCTTCTTAAAATCCCAAGATAAACTCATTTATAAACACATGAAATGGGTGGGGTACCTGCAGGCTTATACATTTAACATCAAGGATAAGAAAGAGAAACAAAAAAAGGTAGTTGATGCACTAAGCCAAAGGCTTTTGACATTGCAAGAAGTACAGTTGCAGAGCATATGCATTGATAGCTTTAAGGATTTTTACTATGAGGATGGAGAGTTTGTAGAGGTCTGTCTACAAGTTATGTAAATAACACCAAAATCATTTTTATGGTGAATTATATAATTATAAAATTCAAAATGAATTATTTCTTAAGGATATCCATCTTTGTGTCCCTAGGGGGTCAATGAGGGAGAACTTGATTCAAGAAATGCACAATGGGGTCCTTAGTAATCACTTTGGGGTCAACAAGACTCAAGAGTTAGTGCAAAGGTTTTATTATTGGCCTAGGATGAATTAGGACATCATAAAGTATGTACAATGTTGCAATATTTGTCAAAAGGCCAAGGGAACTTATCCCAATGCTAGTCTCTACCAACCCCTTCCCATTCCTAGCTAGCCATGGGAATGCCTTAGCATGGATTTTGTAGTAGGCTTACCAAGGACAAAGCAGGGATTTGATAGTATTTATTTCATCATGGAAAAATTTAGTAAAATGACATACTTTGTACCTTTTAAGATAGTTCATGATGGTTTTCACATTTCTCATTTATTCTTTAAGGAAATGGTGAGAATTAATGGACTATCCCTTTGTATAGTGTCAGATAGAGACTACAAATTTATGAGTCATTTTTGGAAAACACTATGGCACAAGCTTGGCACTAATTTTTCTTTCGGGTCTACATAACACCCTTAGATTGATGGTCGGAATGAGTTGGTAAATAGGAGCCTAGGTAATCTACTCAGATGCCTCACTAAATAATATGGCCAGACTTGGGATCAAATTTTGGGACAAGAAGAGTACACCTACAATGATACAGTCAACAAGACCATATGAAGGAGCCTATTTTAAGTAGTATATGGATTCCATCCAAGGGGAATATTTGAGCTTGGAGAATTAAGAGATGGATTTACAAGGAGTGGGTATGCTTAATATTTATCCCATTCCATGAAGGAGGTGCATGATTCAGTCAAGAAATCATAGGAAAAGATTAATGCAAAGACCAAACAAAAAGTTGATAAAAGGAAGAAGGATCTTTAGTTTCAAATAGGGGATCTGGTGATGGTGCATCTGAACAAGGCAAGGATACAAAAAGGAGTTCCCAAAAATTTGTAAATGAGAAGATTGGGACCTTGTACCATTCTTTCCAAATATGGGAACAATGCTTACAAATTGGAACTTCCAAAGGATATAGGAATTTCTCTTGTCTTCAATGTAGCCAATTTGGTGCTTTAAAAGAGTTCAAATATTGATCTAGAGAAGAGTCTTACAGAGGTGATACAAGAGGTAGAAGACCTTTAGTTTCCTTCTACATCTTCTCCAAAAGCAGAGAAGATCGTTAATTATAGTGTCCATAACAAGACTAGATAGAAGATCTATTGGGAGCACTTGGTCAAGAGGAATTTCCAAGGAGATGAAAAAGCTACTTGGATCAAAGAGACAGACTTTAGGGAACTGGGGATAGATCCCAACTTTTTCAATCCAGTGGTGACTTAAACTCTTTTTTTGGGAGAATGGTGCATGAGCACCTAGGAGATCTTTAAGGTCCTTAGTTTTGTTTTTGGATTTTACTGACCCTAGCTACGTTAGGAGTGTTTTGAAAGACCTTATAATGCCTTGTGTGTGTGTGTTTGTAGGAGATCTAGGTTAGCCTTAGACTAATCTAGTAATTTTTTGTTGTTAAGGAGTAGTTTTTGTTTTAGATCTCTTTGAGGCTTAATTTTGGGATTTTGGGTGAAATTATTGAAATGTAAGGGAAAGTATGTAATTAAGAATGGATTCTATAATTATTTTCCACCATTTTATAAGGTTTGGAGATGATTTGACTAAGTTAGAAGTCAAAATTCAAAAGTTGTCAAAATGTTGTCATGACAACATTTACAACTTTACAAAGTTGCACGACAACTTTGTCTCCACTAAGAAAAAATATTGGTTCTAAGGCATGGTTGGTATCCTAACCACCTGCACCTAATTTGTAAAGGTATAAAAGCCACAATAAACCAAATCCTAAGGTTAGATGTTTTTTTTTAGAACTATACAAGTACACTACCTTACACAGTATCTCTAGTTTGTATTAGACAATTTGAGCATTTGGTTTTGTTAGTGTTTTTAATGGATTTAGTCCACCATTAGAGTGTGGGATTAGTGTAATTAGGATATTTTAATTTCTTTGTGTATATTTTTTAAGTTTCTTTTTTTTTTTTTTTTTTTTCTGTAGCTAGTGTTTTGTAAATTCTTTTGTAAATAAGGTAGTCTTTGGCTTGTCCAGGATTATGTGTAAGAATAGCTCATACTAGAAATGCCATCATGGAATCATCACAAGATTGAGGGAAATGTTAGGGGAGCCTATGTATGGTGTACATATGGAAGGATAAGACATTTAAGTGAGATTTTCTATTTTTTTGAGAAGTCCCTAGGCGAGTCAAGAGAAACCCAGCTAGGTGTTTGCCAATTTCATTTGGTGTTTGAATGCAGGGGTTCAATTGAAATGATGAATCAAAGTGTATTTTGGGAGTCCTTTAGTTTTTTAAAATACCTCTAAAGAAGATTGGATCTTGACCAATCCATCTGAACACATTTTAAGCATAAAATGGTTGGTTGGTTTGTGATAAGCCAATTAGCCCTAGAAGCCCTTAAATATAGGGATCATCTATACATATGCCTTGGAGAGTTGAGAACTTAAAAATATTGTGTAATTATATAAAGGGTGCTATAATCCTTTATCATTCTATGTGGTTTTTCGGTAAAGATTTGAAATATTGAGAAAAAACTAGTGAAATAGGGCTAATAGACCTAATAGGCCTAAAAGACAAGATTGCATAAAAATCTTGGAATCGATATTCAAGACCTTGAAAATTTAATATAAATGGATAAATTTAAGTTCAAATAAGGCGATAGATAGATGATTGAACCCCCTAAAAACACTAAAAAATTTAAGTGAGAAAGAAAGACTCTTGGATGGATCCAAGGAGGAGGTAGGAAGTGGAGATTGAATCAGTGATAATTACCACTAGTGAAGCACATTTGGATGCCACCTTGTGGAGGGGCATTAGATAATTCCTAAAGTAAGTAGAGGATGGATTATAAGATGCTAGGAGTTAGGGTTACAGTCTTGAAGGAATTGGGAATAGAAAGAGTCCTAATTTTCTTGTGCAAGCACACTAGAGTGTATCTATCACAGAGGCAGAGGATTTAACCATAACTCAAGAGGAAGATTAAGTGGCCAGGGAAGAGGATATTACATATCTTCTATGAAATTTTATAACTGTCACCAATATGGGCATCCTGCCTATAGGTGTCGTAAAAAGAACTCATCATCATAAGGTGAAGAGAAAAGTATAAACTATGTGCAAGAAGAGTCTTCTAGCAGTAAGACAAGAAAGGTGGCATTGGATTCAAAGATAGGAGAGAATTTGATGATCAGAAGAACACTTATCAGAGATCCAATCAAAGAAGAACCAAGTCAAATGAGATCTTTGCTCAAAATGAAATGCAAGGTTCTAGGTAAGGTTTGTAAAGTTATCATAGAATTTGGTTCTATTGATAAAATTATTTTTGTGGAAGCCATTGAAAAGCTTAAATTGAAAAGAATTCCTCAAACTAACCCTTATAGAGTCACTTGGTTAAATAGAGATCAACATTTGTTAGTTAATGAGAAATATTGTGTAGATTTCTCTGTAGGGAGATATAAGATAGAGTTTTGTGTGATGTCTTACACATGGATGCTTGTCATCTCTTATTGGGAAGACCTTGGCAGTTTCACCGATCTGCTATGGAAGATGAAGCTAAGAACTCTTATTCATTCAAGAAGGATGGGGTCACATTCAAGATTCAATCAATCTTAGAAGAAGGATAAGTGAAGAAAATGGGTCCCAATGTACTCCTAGTGAGGTAAAAGGAATTATTAAACACACTTGATGAAGGAGATGGAATGGGTTTTTCCTTATTGTTGAAACCTAAGGGTGAGAAGGTAGACAATAAGGAGGAGTTTTCCATGCAAATGCAAGAGTTTCTAAACCACTACAAGGAAATAGTGATAAATGGTCACCCATTCACCCTACCACTTGAGAGAGCTATTATCCATAAAATTGAATTTATCCCAAGAGCCTCACTCCCTAAAAAAGCTGCCTACAAGATGACCCCACAGCGAAATGAAGAGATTTCTAAACAAATCCAAGAGTTACTTGAGCAAGGAATAACTAGGAAGAGTATAATACCTTGTGCTATTCCCACTTTCCTAGCCCTAAAGAAAGGTGGTACTTGGACATTTTGTACACATTCTAGGGCCATTAATAGAATCACCATAAGATATAGGTTCCCAAACCCAAGGATAGAAGACTTAATGTATTGTCTAGGGGGAGACAAGGGTTTTACTAAAATTGACCTGAACAGTGGTTACCACCAAATTAGAATGAAGGAAGGTGATGAATGGAAGATGACCTTTAAGACCACAAAAGGCCTATATGAGTGGCTAGTCATTCCCTTTGGGTTGTCTAATGCCCCAAACACTTTTATGAGGCTAATGAATGAAGTGTCAAAGGACTTTATAGATAAGTGGGTTGTGGTGTACCTTGATGATATATTGGTGTTCAGTAATAAAGAAGAAGACAAAATTAAGCATCTGTAGATAATTATAAAAGGACTCCATGAAGAGAAGTTTAAAATCAACCTAGATAAGTGTTAGGTCATGAAACAAGAGTTAGTGTACTTTGGGTTTGTAATCTCAGAAGGGAATTTGAATATGGACACTAGTAAGTTGGAAGAAATTATAAATTGGCCTACACCTAAGTATTCCACAGAGGTAAGGAGATTTTATGGGTTAGCACAATTTTATAGGAAGTTCATTAGACAATTCAGTGAGATATGTGCACTTGTCTTAAACACCATTAAATGGGGTATGAAAACTAAATTCCAGTGGAATGAGAAAGTTAACCAGGGATTTGAGACCTTGAAAGGAAGATAGCCACACAACCAATATTGACACTTCCTAGCTTTGAAAAGTTATTTATAGTAGAGTGTGATGCCAATAACATTGTCATAGGAGTAGTCTTAAGTTAGGAAGGAAAACCTATACCTTTTCATAGTTAAAAACTAAGTGATGCAATGAGAAACTACTCTTCATATGACCTAGAATTATATGCATTGGTTCAATCCTTAAGGAAGTTGAGGCATTACCTTCTTCCTAAGGAGGTCATGGTCTACACGGACAATCAAGCTCTAAGCTTCTTGAATTCACAAGACAAGTTGAGTCACAAGCATATGAAGTGGGTGGAGTACATCCAAGCATACACTTTTACAATTAAGCATAAGAAGGGGCTAAAAAACAAGGTAGAAGATGCACTAAGAAGGAGGTTGCTGAATATCCAAGAAATATAATTAAGAAGCATTGACATAGATAGTTTCAAAGAACTGTATCCAGAAGATGAGGATTTCTCGGCTATCTATAAGGTGTGTAGTGACTTTCAAAATCATTTTCATGGTGAGTACTTTGATTTTTCACTTCAAGAAGGTCCCTTGTTTAGGGGAGGGAATCTCTATGTTCCTAGAGGGTCTATGAGGGACAAAATAATTTAGGAGAAACATAATGGATCACTTAGTGGACACTTTGGAGTGAATAAGACCATAGAGTTAGTCAAAAGATACTATTATTAGCCTAAAATGAATCAGGATATACAGAGGTATGTGGAGACTTGTATTATCTATTAGAAGGAAAAAGGAACTTCATCTAATGTAGGGTTCTATCAACCCCTTCCAATCCCAAACAAACCATGTGAATGCCTTAGTATGGACTTTGTGGTTGGACTCCCTAAGACAAAACATGGTTTGGATAGTGTCTTTGTGATTGTGGGAAGATTTAGTTAGATAAGCCATTTTGTGCCATGTAAAACCACCCATGATGCATGATATATAGAAAATATCTTCTTTATGGAAGCAATTGGGATTCATGGTCTAACTTGAGCATCGTTTTAGATAGAGACTCCAATTTTATAAGTTATTTTTGGAAGACTTTATGGAAGAAGCTTGGAAGAAACCTCTCTTTGGGTTTTTCATATCATCCACAAATAGATGGATAGATTGAGGTGGTTAACATGAGTTTGGGAAAGCTTTTGAGGTGTCTCACCAAAGAATATGGATAGACATGGGATCAATTTATTTCTCAAGAAGAGTTTTCGTACAATTATACCATAAATAAGTCCACATGTAAGAGTCCCTTTGAAGTGGTCTATTGGATCCATACCAAAGGCATATGTGAGCTTAGAGACCCAGAGAGTAGTGCAGAGAGGAGTAGATATGCAGAGGACTTTTCTCACTCTATGAAAAAGGTCCATGATATAGTAAAGCAAGCCCTGGTTAACAATACTACCCATACAAATAAGAAGGTGGATGATAGAAGGAAGGATGTTTAATTCCAGGTTGGTGATCTTGTGATGGTTCACTTAAACAAGGAAAGAATGTAGAAGGGTGTCCCACACAAGCTTTAGATGCAAATGATAGGACCTTTTTCCATTCTATAAAAGTATAGGACTAATTCTTACAAGGTAGAGTTACTTGCAGATATAGGAATTTCCCTAGTGTTCAATATTGTAGACTTAGTGTCTTAAAAAGGGCCAATTCTAGAAGGAGAACATAGTCATTTAGAAGATGCAGAGGAGATAAAAGATTTGAAGCTACCAAGCACACCAAGACCACAAGAAGAGAATATTTTGAGCTCCAAAGTAGCAAAGAAGATAAGGAAAAAGGTGTACATGGAGTATCTGATCAAATGGAATGGTAAGGAAGATTTAGATGCTACTTGGGTGATAGAGACTAAGTTTCATAAGTTGGGTATAGATACCAAAGTGATCCAATCAAATGAGATGTAAATTTGTTTTCTTTTGGGGAGAATGGTGTAGGAGCACATGGGGTAGAGGCCCCACTTGTTGGTTGTGCTGAATAATTTAATTTTAGTTAAGTATGTTTAGGAAAGTTTAGAATAATCTTGGTTTGGTCTAGGAGAAAGTATGTTAGGTTGTGTGTGGATTTGATCCAATAGACCTTTGCAAGGTCCTGATATCCAAAATGGGTCAAATTGTGTATTTGGAAGTCAAAGTCTGTAGAAGGAAATTATTGATGTGTTTAGAGTCATAGGATATGTTGTAGGACCTTTTGGTGTCGAACCAAGTCATTGAAATGATAAAAGAGCAAAAATGTAAAAAAGTGCAAAAGTTGCTTGAGCAACTTTGCAAATTTTAAATTTTTCTCGACAACATTTTGCAAAAAATTGGTACAAACCACCCAAAGGTAGTTATGTTATAGTTTAGATAGTTCCAATCAGATGTCCATACATATTTATTAGCCTTAGATACCATGTAATCAGGTTGGCTACCATTTGGCATAATTGGCTAAGCAATTGGAAGGAATGACAATTATGTTTATTTTATTTTATGTCCTAAGATTGGTTTAATGGATTGAATTACTTACTATTTCATTGTAATTAGGAACTATTAGTTTATTTACCTTTATTTTGAATTATTTTATTGTAGATATTGTTTTTGTGCAATGAATGTAAATAAACTCCCTACTTCGTGTTCTCTAGACCAAACAAGGTTGTACATAGAAAAATGGCTCTCTAGGAATTTCTTACCATAGAAAAAACCTGTGCCTTGGTGAAATGGTAGAGGATTCATTTTATAATGTTTTCATTTTTGATTTATTCTTAGAAGTGGAGATGCCAAATATTGAGCTCTTTCCCTAGGCGAGCTTGGCTATAGCCCGGCTAGGGACAAAAGAGTAACAGAGAAGTAACGTATGGAGGGTTGGGTTCAAATGTGAAATAAAGGGGTTTGATTTTGGTGTATGAGAAGTTTTTAGACTCCAAAAATAGTGGTGGATACCGATGACACAAACCCACCTGGTTTTGAGAGACAATGTTGCAAACTGACCTAATAGGCCTATATTTAAGGACTCTATCCCTAAGTGTTTAAAGGTATTGTACGGAGGACTCAGGATAATAAAACCTATAAATCCTTTAACTCTCTAAAAAGGGTACCTACATCAAAATTTATTTCAAGGACTTCTTTGAGAAGTTAGAAAGTGAATGAAGAAAAGGAGCCTGGAAAGGGCTACAAGAATACCATAGACCATTCCCTAGTTTCTAGGAGTTTGATTGGTAGAAGAAAAATTGCAAAATCAATACCATCAAGAATAAATTTATTTGACCTCATAGATGATTCTCACAACCCTATTTTCTATTGTGAATAAATTGCAAAGGATTTGGTAAATCTACCCTTGTAGATTCAGTGTAGATTGAAAGCTAATTTTCTAGGGAAGTTCTTGGTTTGGGGGTTAGGATAACTTAGTGTTGTACATAGTGGTTTGGGGTTTAAGTGAAGCCCTAGGGTCCTTGGAGACCTATATTTGATTCAAGATGACTCAAGATGGACAATGCTATCATGCATCATCTTCATGTCATTTTAAATCATCTTCAACTTAACAATATATTGTGAAACAAAACTAATTAAAGGATCAAATATTGTAATTAAATCATCAAGTTCCTGTTCATATTCATGTATCTTCATCTCTAGATAATGTGTAAAGTATTTATCATTGGAAATTTTTACAACCGTATTTCCATTCTCCTGTAGAGTCTCTTTCATTGTATTTACTATAATAACAAGTGACTCATTTTTCACTATTATTGTCTCTTTCAAATTGTCAGCTTGATGTATCTCACATTCTTTCTTTTGTAACTCCATAGTTGTGCTCTCCAATTTAGTTACTTGGATAGAAACAAACTTTAAAAATATACCCAATTGATTAATATGATTATCTTGTTTTCCATATCTCGCATTAGGTACTAAATTCTTTATTATGTTTATGGCTCTCTTAAGTATTCTGACCTTTTTATTTTCCCTCAACTTGTTCCTTTCAGATTTCTCCTTGAGTGTATCTGACATTTTCAATATCTCTTTAGTGATCATTTGAGTAATATCAATTTTTTTTTGCACCTCTTCTTATTCAAATTATTGTACATTTTCTTCTAAACTAGTAGTGTGATTTGTTTTTCTCTTGTTTGTTGTTCTACCTTCATTGGTTAGATCTAGTTTTCTCTTTATTGAAAGTATATGTTCATTCTTATTATGATCTATTTATTTCTCAGTAAACTGATCTGGAATATCATATATAACATTATCTATGACTACACTTTTCTCTTTATTTACACACTCTTGTTTTTTCCTTGCCTCTTCAATCGATTTGACTTCAACAACAATTTCAAACTTCACAAACTTTGTAAATAAATCAACTACCTCATTTCTTACTGATTTAGTATCTCCATTAAGAATTTTTGTAACTTTTTTCTTTGTCTTAGATTCTTCTCTCATTGCTTCAATTTTCCACTTTATTTTTTTGGTAGATAATTTAGATTGTAAAAGTTTACGTTCTTGTTCCTTCATTACTCTATTAATCTTCAGAGCTTCTCTCCATATTTTTTGATTGCATTAAACAATTATTTAGATACAACTTTGTAAATCTGACTAGGTGAATTTCAAAAAGTGTGTAAACTTTTTACAATTGCATCTCCAATATTCCTTTTCTCTTTATTGTTAAACTTGTCAAAATGAGTCCATGCTCCTATTAGATTTTCATGTTCTTTGATATTTTTAACAATCTTCTCAAGAATGATAGAATTGTCAATTTTATCAATTTCTACAGTGGTAGACTTTTTCTCAAACTCTATTCTGACCTTTACTCATGTTGGTGCTCAAATCAACAGTTGGATTTCCTATGGACTTGCCGATCCAATAGTGGGAAACCAAAGTGACTTGACCAACTAACAAGCTTCAACTAAGCACAGATGAAACTTTTGCAATTGTGGCTCTACAGAACCAAGGCTGGCAGGCCTATACCTTGACTTCTCCTTCAAGTCTTTTTTATAGCAGATAAAAAACACTTCAAAATTCTCTCTTTCAAGTATGAAAAGATACTTCGAAAGAAGTAATCAATACAACATAGAACTGCAAAAACTGAATGCTTTGTGAGATTTGTAAGAGTGCTTTATAAGAATGTATAAATAAATGAATGCTAGAATATCTCAACAACATAAAATAATGAACCTAATGACCATATCCAACAATGGATGAGATTAGTGCCTATATCAACTTGGGCAGATAGATTCAATCCAAATTCAATCTTATGTACAACTTTGCAAGACAGTATCAATACTATCAACTATTTGAATGCTTTGGATGTAGAGAAGATTAATTCTATTTATATATTTGTTAGTTCAAATTAATTTAAATTCTATGGTTGGGAGACTAGTTGAAAACGAATTCAGAAACATTAAGTTCTCACAAACTCCTTGATGATCAAACAATGATATAAGACATATAATATCTCTACACAAGCATATCTAGAATAGAAATTGAAATTCATTAAATAATTGAAAAGGAATAACTTAAATGGATTGAACCCTCTTATCACAAGTGAGACAAAAAACCTTATCTTTTATTGATTTTGAGAATATAGTACATTTGATGCCATGTTCTAGTTGTGATCAAAACTAGAAAAAAATTAATGTATATGTCACCATTTCACATGGTCTTAGAATCCATATTTGTATAAAGTCCAAGGGATGCATACAAGATTTAGACCGATGTGTCTCTTGATAACTAAAACCTAATCCTAAGATAAAAAAATGAACATTAGTTACAATAAAGGAATGACTAATCATCCTTGTCTGAAAAATAGTTATCAACCAAAAGAGATCAGAATAATGGTCACTAAAAAATCACTTGTGATTTGTTAGAGACAATTTAGAATAATGAATTTGTGTTAAAATATTATGGTACTTTGACCCATATATTTTTGTCTTTGATAATGGATGTATTTCCTGGGGAGTTGAATAGCTTTATCATTTTGGACAGGCACATCGACGTTTTCAACCATCTTTCGTTACCATATTTATTCATAATAATTCCTCACAATGTGTATGTATGTCTTTATCTTATTTAGTATCTCATGAAGATGACATTACTTTATCATCAAATAGATCCATAATCGCCACCCTCAAAACCTTGCATGGAGATTGGTGCAGGAGCACCCTTGGGATGGAGGTCTCATGTCATTTTTGGGTTGTGAGAGTGTGAAAGACCCTCTTGTAGGGAAATGTAAATACATAAGGTCATGTGGACCAAGTGTGGTTTAGATAGGTTTTATTTTATGCTTCATGTTATGTGAAAATAGCTCTTACTTATTGGGTCTATTTAGTGAATTGTACTTGATGATGTCATAAAATGTTAGGATGATGTCATGGAGGTTCTTAGGGTCCTTGGTTACCCTAGGTGGTCTAACTAAGGTTAGATAGGTCATATTAGTGGAAAAACACTTGAAAAGTGCAAGCATGGAAAAGATGTAAAAATGTTGCTATGCAACATTAGCAACTTTTAAAAGTTGCTGACAACATTTTTTTGTTTGAGAGGGTTTCAAAGTTTGATTTGTTTTTGTACCCATCCAAGGAGTGAAACATGTGTGTTGAGAGGATATAAGGAAAAAAAAACCCTAATTTGAAGGTGGGGAAGGCATTGTACAGATTTTTGGTTTTTGGAGCAAAGAGTTTTTGAATGACAGAGCAACATATTTGAAGAATTTTGTGTTTTGTTTGTGGTGCAAGGATTAGATTAGGGACTATGAACACTTGGTGCCATTGTTGGGTATGTTGTGAAGTGTTTCCAATAGCTAGTTTTTTTTTTTTTTACCTTTCTTTTGTAGTTTGTAAATTCTTTTGTTTTAGACTGTTTGCTGCCCAGTTCTGACTGAGAAGCAAAGATGTGGACCTAAATCCACTTCCCACCATGGGTTATATATTGCCACTTGGGAATGGAGACTAGGTCCATGGAGCTTCCATAATATGGAAGGAGGAGCTCAGAAAGTGCATGCAAGTATTTTTAGGATCTTTCCCTAGGCGAGCTAGATGAAGAGCCCAGTTAGGAAGATCAAATACCAGTCAGCTTAAAATTGTAGGAGTTTGCTTTCATGAGCCAAGAAGGACATGGATGTGATGTATGGAATTGTGAAGGTACTCCAGAATGAAGAGAGTTTTCCAAGAAACCATCTTTCCAAGTTTTGGAGCCAAAACCACAAATAGGCCTAAAAACAAGGAAGAAGCCCTATTTCTAAAATAGGGTGTACGGATAGTGTTGAACCTTAAGACCAAGAAAATCTTGGTGGCTTTTTTCCATACTTAAGAACTGACATAACCTTTCAGGGGGTTCTTTGAGGATTTTTTTCTATTTTTGAGAGTTCCTGGATTTGAGGAGGCCTAATTGGGAAAAAGGCTACAAGGCCTAAATCCTAGGAATTTAGAACTCGATTGGTACATGACCAATCCTGATAAGTTGACACCCTAAATTGGAGTCAAGATTATAGTGAAATGAAGCCCTTGACCTCCTACAACTCAACTTCATGGTTAGGGCTTGGAAGGTGAAGATGTGAAGAGTTCTTGCAGAGAACTAAGTGGTGAACTATCTAGATAGGAAGACTTTTGGTGGGAAGGGAAGAATTAAATATTTCCAAGTGTTAGGGGGTAGTTTGAGGAAACCCTAGAGGTCCTAGGAGAGGCATAAGAAGAGTTTCAAGAAAACTTAGAAGGTTTCTAGGAGTCTCCCTATCAGAGTGGTATCAGATCCCAAGTTCAAGATTTGGGAGAAGAAGTAGTGCAACTAGTGGATGTTGCAGACCAAAGATTCAAGTGAGGACTCTAGTGCATCTAGCAAGATGGTGACCAATGCTTAATTGGCCAAGGAAGTTGAAGAGAAAGATGAGGACAATAGGTTGCTAAGAGAAAGGTTGAGCCAACTAGAGCAACTCTCAGCAGAGGTCCAAGATAAGGCAGACCGAGTGAAAGACAAGGTGGATCAAAAGGAAGAGAAAGAAGATAAGGAGAAGGAGTGGGACTTAGAAGAAGAAGCACCTACCCTTGATCCCGTCTTACCAGAGGAACCCTTCTTGAAGGAAATCAAAGCCTTGGAGGGTGTGGCACTATTTAGTGGACAAATGGATGTTGATTTAGTTTTGGACTGGATAGATGGCCTTGAGAATCACTTTGAATGTGATGGAGTAACAGATGCTCAAAGTTAAAGGTGGCTAAGTCTAGATTGAGAGGACCAACACTTACCTGGTGAAAATATGTTCAGAATGAGAGGGATAAAGAAGGAAAGAGCCCTATTGTGTCATGGAAGGGTATGTTGGCCAAGCTAAAATAGACCTATCTCCCGGATGACTATGAAGTTCAGATGCATAGAAAGAGACAAAACTTCAGGCAGAAAGACCTTGAAGTCCAAGCATATACGGAGGAGTTTTAGAAGTTATGTTTAAGATCCAAGATAGTGGAGGATGAAAGCATTAGATTATCCAGATATCAAAATGGGCTCAATTGGTCTATACAAGAGGAGATGAGTCTTACTACCTTAACCAGTGTGAGGCAATGCTATCAATTGGCTTTAAAGATAGAAGATAAGAGAAAGAGAAAACATGATCAGACCTCTAAAGGAAGAGGTAGGGCAAATAAAATAGAGGAAGAGGTAGCTTTGTAGGTAGAGGTAATGACTATAGGTCCCAAGGAGAAGCTAAATTGACTGAGATAGTCAATGAGAACAGTGGAAGAGGAAGCATGAATAGAGGAAGAGGATTCCAAGGTGGAGGAAGAGGTCCAAAGTGGAGGAAGAGGTAGATTCTGAGGTTCAGGAAGAACCTCACACTTTGCAAACATGAAATGCTTTCATTGCAATCAACTAGGCCATCCAACCTATAGATTCCCGGAGAAGGCTTCTAGCTCACATGGTGAAAAAAGGGTAAATTACATAGCCAAAGAAGATAATAAAAGTGGTAAAGCCTCTGAAATCAACCTTGATTCAGAGAGTGGGGAGAATCTCATGATTAGGAGAATACTAATTAAAGATCCTATCAAAGAAGAAGCTAAAAAAAGGAGGGCACTTTTCAGAGTAAAGTGCAAGATTCTTGGGAAAGTTTGCAAGATGATCATAGAATCAGGGTCTATTGATAATATTATCTCAGAGGAGGCAGTTAGCAAATTAGGATTGACAAAAATACTTCATACAAACCCATACCAAGTGACATGGTTCAATAAGGATCAGCATGTTCTTGTTAATGAGCAAGCATGGCTTAATTTCTCAATAGGAAAGTATGTGGATAGAATCTCATGTGATGTACTCCCAATGGATGCATGCCACCTACTCTTAGGTAGGCCATGGTAGTTTGATAGGAAGACAATTCATGATGGAGAGAAAAATTCTTATTCTTTCAAGAAAGATGGGGTCACTTATAAAATTCAGTCACTTGTGGATGATGAGGGGTCTACATCAACAGAGTCTAATGTCTTATTGTAGGGAGGTAAAGAGTATTTGCAGACAGTAAAGAGTGGAGAAGGATTACACTATGCTATCATGCTTAATCCTAGTGAAGAGAAGAAGGTGGAACAAACACCATTGCCAAAGGAAGTGCAAGAGTTTAAAGACAAAGTTAGTGATGGAACACTAGCAATGTTACCACCTCCAAGAGACATAAGTCATCAGATTGACTTCATACCCAGAGCTTCTCTACCAAACAATGCTGCATACAAGGTGACTCCTGATCAAAACAAGGAGATCGCTAAACAAGTCAAAGAAATTCTGGACCAAGGTCTAATTAGGGAAAGCATTAGCCCATATGTAGTGCCAGTGGTTCTAGCATTAAAGAAGGGAGGCAAGTGGAGGCTTTATACAGACTCAGGAGAAATTAATAGGATCACTATGAGATGCCAGTTTCCCATTCCTAGGATTGAAGATCTTATGGACTATTTGGGAGGAGCAAGGTACTACACCAAATTGGTTTTGAAGAGTGGGTACCATCAAATTAGAATTAAGGAGGGTGATGAATGGAAGACCACATTCAAGACAACAGAAGGGCTTTATGAATGGTTGGTCATGCCCTTTGGGATTAGAAATGCTCCAAGCACCTTTATGAGGTATTGAAGGACTACATAGGTAGATTTGTAGTTGTGTACTTGGATGACATCCTAATTTTCAATAAGACAAAGCAGGAACACTTCCAACATTTGCAGATTGTGATGAAGAAACTTCATGAGGAGTGTATGCACCCTAAAATGGTTGCCTAGACTTTGGGCCCCATTTATCATTTTATCATTTTATCAATTTCCTAAATCAATGCTTTGCAATATTTTCAATTCAAATCAATTTCCTTGATCAAATTATAATTAATTCAATTATTCAATTATTTCAATATTTCCTAAGGTTTGATCATTTTTATCTAATTAAAAGATTTAATTTTCTTTTTAATTAAATAAAATTTATCTTATTTAATTAAAATATTTAATCTCCCTTTTAATTGAATAAAATTTATCTTATTTAATTAAAGTAAATTTCTCCCTTTTAATTAAATGAAATTTCTCTTATTTAATTAAATTCAATTCCTCCCATTTAATTAAATAAAATTCTTCTATTTTATTTAATTATAAAGAAAACCTCTCTTTTAAATAAATAAATAAAAATCCCCACTTAAAGCACTTTAATTGATGAAAAAGGAAATAAATTAAATAAAAAGTAAATAAAATCCCTTTTTCATCACATCTTCCTAAGTGGTGGGTTTTTGCCTCTTAATCTC
>MU228093.1:3151418-3192491 GCA_018584345.1 Thuja plicata
ACCTATTTTGGTTTTGCCAAATTTTGATAAGTTATTTACCCTTGAATGTGATGCAAGTGGTATAGTTGTTGGGGCAGTATTGAATCAAGAGAATAGGCCAGTGGCATTTTATAGTGAGAAGTTGAATTAGGCAAAGAAGAGGTACTCTTCTTATGACCTGGAGTTATATGCATTGGTGCAAGCCTTAAGAAAATCGAGGCAGTATTTGTTGCCAAAGGAATTTGTAGTTTATACTGATAATAAAGCTTTGAGTTTTATCAATTCTTAGGAGAAGTTGAGCAACAAACACCTTAAATGGATGGAATATTTACAGGCCTATACCTTTACTATAAAACATAAGAAAGGGTAGTTGAATAAAGTGGCTGATGCTTTGAGTAGGAGACTCTTGACAGTCCAAGAAGTACAACTACAAAGTATAGGCATAGAAAGATTCAAGGAGCTTTATGAAGGTGATGAGGACTTCTCAAAAGCATACAAGGTATGTAAAGATTTCAAAAACCATTTCCATAGTCAATTTGTAGACTATACAATTTAGAATGATCTCTTTTTTAGAGAAGGGTAGTTATGTGTTCCTAGGGGATCTATGAGGGAGAATGTTATTCAAGAAAAGCACAATGGCAGCTTAAGTGGGTATTTTGGCCTAAATAAGACACTAGAACTAGTGCAAAGGTTCTATTATTAGCCTAGGATACAAAAGGACATCAGGAAGTATGTGGAGAAATGTTTGATTTGCCAAAAAGCTAAGGGTATATCATCTAATGTAGGTTTGTATCAGCCCTTTCCCATTCCTAATTGGCCTTGGGAATGTATTAGGATGGATTTTATTGTTGGGCTGCCTAGGACCAAGACTAGTTTAGATAGTGTATTTGTGGTGGTAGATAGGTTTAGCAAGATAAGTCACTTCATTGCTTGCAAAACCACCCATGATTCCAGTCATATTGCACATTTTTTATTTAAGGAAGTGGTCCGGATTCATGGTTTACCCATCAGCATAGTATCTGACAGAGATCTAAAATTCATGGGTCATTTTTGGAAGACCTTGTGGACAAGGTTGGGAACAATTCTATCATTTCTGTCAGCCTACCATCCCCAAACAAATGGTCAGACTGAAGTGATCAATAGAGTGCTATAAAATCTCCTTAGGTGCTTGACAAAGGAGTATGGAGTGATGTGGGATCAGATGTTACCACATGCAGAATATGCCTACAATGAAAGTGCAAATAGGACAATCAAAAAAAGTCCTTTTGAAATAGTTTATGGGTTGCACCCTAGAGGTGTGTTGGAGTTAAGAAACTTGGAAAATGCAGAAGGAAGGAGTGCATATGCAGAAGATTTTTCTCAATCCATGAAGGAAGTTCATGACCAAGTGAAGAAGCAGCTCCAAGAGGCCACACAAAAATTAAAAGCCAAAGTTGATGAAGGAAGAAGAGATCTTCAGTTTGCTATGGGTGATCTTGTGATGGTGCATCTCAACAATTCTAGATTGTAGAAGGGGGTCCCCACCAAACTCCAAATGAGGAGGTTTGGTCCTTGCAAGATTCTTGCAAAATTTGGGCACAATGCCTATAAAATAGACTTGCCATCAGATTTGGCAATGTCTCATGTTTTCAATGTGCAGGATTTAGTCTGGTATAAAGGACCTACACTAGTAGATACTGGGTTACAGTCATATAGTAAAGAAATAGTAGTAGATGTTCAGATTAGCCCTACACCAACACCAATAGTAGTGAAGATTTTGGACTCTTGGGTGAAGAAAAAGACCACGCAGGGAACCTACATGGAGAATCTCATTCAGTGGGTAGGCAAGTCAGAAACTTAGGCTACTTGGGTAGCTGAGGATGAGTTTAAGAAGCAGGGAATTGATCCTAAACTCCTGTCCCCGGAGGTGACTTAATTTCTTAGCCTTGCTAGTATGGTGCAGGAGCGCCCTTGGTATGGAGGTCTCATGTCATTTTTGGGTTGTGATAATGTGAAAGACCCTCTTGTAGGGAAATGTAAATACATAAGGTCATGTGGACCAAGTGTGGTTTAGATAGGTTTTGTTTTATGCTTCATGTTATGTGAAAATAGCTCTTTTTGGGTCTATTTAGTGAATTATACTTGATGATGTCATAAAATGTTAGGATGATGTCATGGAGGTTCTTAGGGTCCTTGGTTACCCTAGGTGGTCTAACTAAGGTTAGATAGGTTAGATTAGTGGAAAAACACTTGAAAAGTGCAAGCATGGAAAAGATGTAAAAATGTTGCTATGCAACATTAGCAACTTTTAAAAGTTGCTGACAACATTTTTTGTTGTTGAGAGGCTTTCAAAGTTTGATTTGTTTTTGAACCCATCCAAGGAGTGAAACATGTGTGTTGAGAGGATATAAGGAAAAAAAAAACCCTAATTTGAAGGTGGGGAAGGCATTGTACGGATTTTTGGTTTTTGGAGCAAAGAGTTTTTGAATGACAGAGCAGCATATTTGAAGAATTTTGTGTTTTGTTTGTGGTGCATGGATTAGATTAGGGATTGTGAACACTTGGTGCCATTGTTGGGCATGTTGTGAAGTGTTTCCAATAGCTAGTTTGTTTTCTTGTTACCTTTCTTTTGTAGTTTGTAAATTCTTTTATTTTAGACTGTTTGCTGCCCAGTTCCGACTGAGAAGTAAACATGTGGACCTAACTCCACTTCCCACCATGGGTTCTATACAGCCGCTTGGGAATGGATACTAGGTCCATGGAGCTTCCATAATATGGAAGGAGGAGCTCAGAAAGTGCATGCAAGTATTTTTAGGATCTTTCCCTAGGTGAGCTAGATGAAGAGCCCGGTTAGGAAGATCAAATACCAGTTAGCTTAAAATTGTAGGAGGTTTCTTTCATGAGCCAAGAAGGCCATGGATGTGATTTATGGCATTGTGCAGGTACTCCAGATTGAAGAGGGTTGTCCAAGAAACCATCTTTCCAAGTTTTGGAGCCAAAACCACAAATAGGCCTAAAAACAAGGAAGAAGCCCTATTTCTGAAATAGGGTGTACGGACAGTGTTGAACCTTAAGACCAAGAAAATATTGGCAGATTTTTTCCATACTTAAGAACTACTAAAACCTTTCAGGAGGTTCTTTGAGGATTTTTTTCTATTTTTGAGAGTTCCTAGATTTGAGGAGGCCTAATTGGGAAAAAGGCTACAAGGCCTAAATCCTAGGAATTTAGAACTCGATTGGTACATGACCAATCCTGATAAGTCGACACCCTAAATTGGAGTCAAGATTATAGTGAAATGAAGCCCTTGACCTCCTACAACTCAACTTCATGGTTAGGGCTTGGAAGGTGAAGATGTGAAGAGTTCTTGCAGAGAACTAAGTGGTGAACTATCTAGATAGGAAGAATTTTGGTGGGAAGGGAAGAATTAAATCTTTCCAAGTGTTAGGGGGTGGATTGAGGAAACCCTAGAGGTCCTAAGAGAGGCATAAGAAGAGTTTCAAGAAAACTCAGAAGGTTTCTAGGAGTCTCCCTATTAGAGATGTTAATGACATATAAAATGATAATCAAAACCCTAAGATAGAATACAAATAATATTAAAATATCAAATGACAAAAGGAAACCCCAGTCATCACTGTCACTCAAGCACTCTGTATTTTTACTGTCAAGATCACATAATTCCTTTAAGAGTAAAAGTTGTGCATCTGGGATTTTTGGCATTACACATGTTGTTGATGCTTTCCTTTATTTGACAAAAAATAATATTTCTTAGACCGCCATGGGCTTGAGATACTTGTCATTCAGGCGTAATTCCTTAATGGCTAGATATCAGTCACTTTTTCTTAAGGCATTATGTTGTCCGTCTGATCAATTTGAACTGGATCGGTCTTTACTTCATTCCTTCTTTACTCAGCCTGGCCCACCATGGACACGTTTCTTCAAGGCATAATGCCTTACGTGGTATATTTAGAGAATCTTGTCTTCAAGGCTTTATTCCTACCACTTGATCAATTATAACCTTCTCGATATTTACCTCAGTCTTTGACCTTAGCTCTAATTTAGCTTTAACCTGGGTATCTGAACTCCTTTATGTCTCCAATTCATGAGATCATTTTGTTAACTCTAGGTTAATTGCAAGATCACGCAAGAACCACAAGATCTAAGACATGATGTATGGTCTACATTAAATCTATGAATCTTAAGAGCATATTCATTTCTCTTTTGAGATCACATGACTGAAACAATCTCAGAGTCAGTGAATGAAAAAGATTATTCCTTTGTGATTGTGAGATTAGGAGATAGCCACAAAATCAAAATGTGATCAACGATGCATAATTCATCCTTACAGACTTTGAACTGATCCTGACATTAACTTTACTAAAAGTTTAATTTGTTGTGAGGTCACACAACTAAAGAAATCTCAAAGTTCTGGCCTAACCATGGTTTAATTTAGAGACTCAGTGCAAGCCATAAGATTTCGTCCTGATAAATGACCATGATTCCATCTATAACTAGCTCTAAACTAAACTTGACTTCAACTGCCTTGACCATGATTCATTCTGACTGAAATAAAATCCAAGTCTCTAGAAGATTAGATAACCCAAGGGTTTATTGTGAGACTTTACGCCAGCCATAGGATTAGACTTGCAATGATGGCTTATATCTTAACTTGGTTGGACCATATTTACCTTTACCTAACTTTAATTTTAACCTTATTCCATCTGGAGATCATGCAACTGACTAGCAAATTAAAGTCACAAGATCATTTTGTAACCCTAGAGTTTATCACAAGACTTCACACCATCCACAAAATCTGATCTGAATCAATGGCTCGCACGTAATCTCCTGAACTTTGTTGACCATTGAATTTGTCTCCAAACTTAGCACAAACCACAAGATTTGATATGAATCAATGATCCTTGTCAAGTCTCTAAATATTTCACTTAACCCCAAGACCATCTGGTGATCACACAACTAAGACAAAAAGCTAACCATGTCTTTAACTCTGAGTTAGATTACAAGATCACATGACTAAAGCAATCTCAAAGTTGTGGGATTATTTTCTTGACCCTTGGTTTATTACGAGACTTCACAAGAACCACAAGATTAGAACAAGATCAATGATCTATGTGAAGTCTCCAAATAAATAACTTAACCTTAAATCCATCCAGAGACACGCAACTGAATGGAATTCTAAACCAGACTTTAACTCTAATTTTATCTGGAGATCATGAGATAGACTAAGTCGCTAAATCTCCTGATGTTTTGACTAACTCTCATTTCATCACTAGACTTAATGCATGTCACACAATCAAAAACAAATCAATGAATCACATTAATTCGTTGAATGAGAAAGAATATTCCCTTTGTGTTGAACCCTTCCCAACCAAGATATTATCTGACATGTGTCAGTTGGGAGTGATGCCTTAATGAATAGATAACATGCAACTTTTGTTTGAGGAAACACGTCGATCGTTGATCTACATTGAGTTTTAACCGTCAAACAAATTTGCGCAAAAGTATGAAATAAGTAAAAGACCACAAAAAGATAAGCAACGACTATATTTATGAATTTAAATATGAATATTCAGGCCGAAAGTATAATATGATATATGAAATAGAAATAGAAATAAGAGATAAATAAAAGCATAGATGAACATGTAGAAAATGAAAGCATAAATACAATAATGAATACAAAGGATACTTTCCTGAACCATTATCATGTGCAAATTTGATCTGCAAATTTGGATTCTACTAGTGGCTCTTTCTAGGGATATGCATTCATATTCGGACATAGAGAGATCCTAGTTTTCTCTAGAGAAGAAGACCAAACAAAGAACAACATCAAATCAAATAAAATAAAACTTAATGAAAATTTAGAGTTAGAACACTCCCTTCTTTAAGAGAAGAATGCTTTTAAATATTGAGCATGAGTTAAGAATTATTGAACATGACCTT
Source organism: Thuja plicata (assembly GCA_018584345.1). Taxonomy (NCBI): domain Eukaryota; kingdom Viridiplantae; phylum Streptophyta; class Pinopsida; order Cupressales; family Cupressaceae; genus Thuja; species Thuja plicata. The sequence continues at coordinate 3,157,333 of MU228093.1, forward strand.
CTGTGTCTTGTAACAAATATCTCTTTTCTCCTACATTATCAAAAATTGTGTAAGGTCCTAGCCACAAAGCTTCAAATTTACCATGCTTCCCTTTATCTTGATCTTTTGCATTCCACTTCATCACCCAATCTCCCTTCTAAAAGTTCCTCTCCTTAGTTCTCTTATCATGTAATGTTTTCACTCGCATATGCTTCTTCTAATTCTGACTTTGTGCATTTCTTTGGACTTCATCCAATTCTATAAGTTGATCCATCCTATTCTCCATTAAATTCATGTCTTCTAGCTTCTCCTCTCTGACAAATTTATATATAGGGAGAAGATTATTCAATAGTAACCTAGCCTCTTTTCTATAGACCAACTCATAAGAACCAAACCCAGTAGACTTTTTGACTGTTATCATATCTGCCCAAAGTGCCAGAGGTAATTTGGAGTCCCATGCTCTTTTTTTATTACTTAATATTCTCTTTATGATTTTTAGTATATTCTTATTACTTGATTCTTCCTATCCATTTCATTGTTGATGGTAAGGGGAATAGTATGACAAATTAATACCATAAGTATTGCAAAAATTGAAGAACTCCTTGGATCTAAAGCACATGCCATTATCACAAACAATTTTTCAAGGAACACCAAACCTTGTTAGTAGATTTTATGTTAAGAATTTTATTACTACCTTGCTTGTAGCTTGTCTACAGGGTATGGCTTCAACCCACTTAGTAAAGTAATCTTTTGCAACTAGAATCCATTTGTGTTCTCCACTAGAGGTATCAAAAATTTCACCAATGAAATCTATCCCCCACATTTGGAATGGATCTTCAGTTGACAAAGTTCTAAGGGGTAATGCACCATCATATTTTAATTTCTCTAAGAGCTTTTGACAAGCTTCACATTTTCTAACATATGTATAAATATCCTTTAAAATATATGCCCAATAATACCAAGCATTTAATTAATGACTTGTAACTGATTGAATGTTTTAAGATGTTAAGTTGATCACCGAAATATAGAAGGATAATGCAAGACATTAAATCAGTTAATGGATTGTATTTTCATTATTGTCAACTTGATATAATCTAATTGGTTATAATAAAAATTTTAAAGCCTTCAGAGAATCAAAGAGAAAAAGATTTGCTTTCAGTAATGCATAAAAGACAAGCATTCACAATATTACTTCAAACACCGATGGTCAATGGACACTGACAGACAGAGATCACTGAAATTCAAGTCATAGTGATGCCTGAGCAACAACACCGACGGGAATTACTGACAAGAAGAATCACAAGCATAACTGACGACCAGAAACATAGTGTAAACCAACAGAGAAGTCTGGGGAGAATTGGAGTGTTGAACAATGCTATCAAAGAGTTAAACACCAAAATTAAGTTGAATTCAGAAATGACAAAATATGTAGCTAGCAGAGCTAAAGGTAGGCTTAACTAGTAGTTATATTTATTTTCATCGACAAGATAAAGCCAAAGATAAGTAACGGATTTAAAGCTATTTGGTCCAGTTGGAAAGAAGATCTCAATGAGATAAAATATGAGTTTTTCTCTAAATCTAATTGACAAGAATTGTGGATCACACCAAGATCAATAAAATCAAGAACCTAAGAGAAGTGATATCATGTCTATAAAGAGACAAATCAATTCATTATGAATTTGTGTGGTGGGTTAATGAATGAAAAGAGGATGCTAAAGAGAAACTGATGAAGAGCAAATTCATATAGTCCTGATCAACAAGCTGAGGAAAGAGCAAAATTTTTCTGCAGACACCGAGCAACAGAGCACAACATCACCAAGTAGAACCAGAGTGGAGAAAAGGTATAAACCAAGATATATTGATTAGAATAGTTTTATGAGATTATAATAGATCTGAAAATATGCAAGCATAAGTTGTATATGTGAATAGATCATATTGTTTCAGCTTAACCATTGATTCAGAAAGTCTCTTAACCGATCAAGATTTAAAGATCCATTCTATATTTAGATACATCCCAAGGAGTATCAAAAATTCTAATCATGAAGATAGCATGAGATGCCAGATACCTATTGACAGGCCAAGTGAGTGTTTGATCAAGGAAGGTAGCATAGAGATGCCTGATATCAAGTGATAGACTAAAATTTTAAATCCTCTAACAAGGTGACACCTAATAGTGTGTTTGTAACCTTTAATAGGGTTGTCTCTTCACTGAGCTCACTTTAGAAGAGTGAAATTTTTGGGTTACTGGTCCCAAGCGGATTTTCCCTTAATAGTGTTTCCACATTAAAAATCCATGTGTCAATGTGTTTATGAGTCATTACTTTAGTGTTTTGCATTACACTTAAATTAATTAGATTTATCGGTATACTCTAGATAATTTACTATCTTTCGGTAAATTAGTAGACTTCTATTTGGTAAACATACAGTAGAAGGTTTTACAAAGCATTCCAAGTAGTAGTAAGTTGATATAAGTATTAGAGGCATTCATCTTATAGGACTAAAGATAAGTAGATGCTTAATATTGTGGTACTAAGTTTTGGGTTGATTATTGGATTATTTTTTAGGCCACTGATTCACCCCCCCCTCTCATTTATTACTAACAATTTGTATCAGAGCTTGTGTGCTTAGAAAGGGAGTTTAATAGCTCAAGAAAAACATCACAAGATGAACAAAAGAGATGTGCCCATGTTGAATAAAGAAAAATTTGCATCATGGCAAAGCAGACTAAGACTCCACCTATCAGGTATTAGAAATGATATTGTTCATTACTTAGATACTGAATATGTTTCCTACAGGACCTCACACTCTTGAGAAATTAAGAGTAAAGCACAAGCATAACTTCATGATGATAGAACTTTCATCATCACTCTTCGATGTTGAGTTTGAAGATGTCAAAACCTGCACCTCTGCAAAGCTAATGTGGGATAAGTTGAAGCTTGTACATGGATGAGATGTAAATGTACTAAGAGGAAAGGGAAAAATCCTAAGAGGGAGGTTTGGTGACCTAAGGATGAAAGGAGAAAACATTATTTAGTATAGCTACAAAATCAAAGAGGTAGTAAGTGCTATCTGAGGAGTTGGAGGTGTACTTGAAGAGGAGACAGTGGTAAGAAAAATATTAAGAACCTTATTGTTTGTTTATGCTATTAGAGTTTCTATTATTCAAGAAATGAGAGTAGTTGTAAACAATACAGTTACTCTAGATAGCCTTATTGGTAGACTAATTTCATTTGAGATGAATAACTTTGACAATAGTGTCTTACCATCTATAGAATCTGCATTCAAATCTTCTCTAAAAATAAGTAACTCAAGTCATAGATATACTATTAGAAATGATAGTGACAGTGATAATGAGGATCAAGGACTTGATCAAATTGAAGCAATTATGGCCAGAAGATTGCATAGAGGTAAAGGTAGATACAAAGGTAAATTACCACTTGTATGTTTCAATTGTAAAGAGGTTGGAAACTTTGTTGCAAGATACCCAAACTGAAGAAAAGATGGTAGAGGAAATGATGGATCATATGAGAAGAAGTTTGATAAATGTGATAATAGGGATTACTAGAGAAACTAACAATCTGACAAGAGAGATGCTAGAGACTACAAGGAAAAATGAAAGAAATCTTGTTACCTAGCTGAGAAAAAAGCTAATAACACTGACACCAAATCAGAAGAAGACATCAAGATGGTATTTGTAGCCATGAAGGATGATTCAGATGAAGATGGAGAAAGGTATGTAGAAACTACACTCATATCTAAAGTTAGTAAAAATGATGTCTGGATCATAGATAGTGGCTGCAGTCACCATATGACCGATGCTAAACAAAAGTTTGATACTTTTGAATACTATAATGGTGGTTCAGTAAGAATGAGAAATGATACACCTTGTCCAGTTTAAGGTAAAGGAACCATAATGCTGAATAACCTAATAAAATGTGAAAATGCCTACTGGGTAAAATGAATGAATTATAATTTGTTAAGTGTTTCATAGCTGAACAATTTAGGTCACAAAGTAGCATTTGAAAATAAGAAGTCAAAGATCTACAATGAATCAGTAAGATTGATTGGTACCGGTGAGCAGATAAAATGTAACCTTTTCTATCTTGATGACACTAACACCACTTGTTAGATGGCTAGAAATGAAGACATATGGTGGAAAAAATTATTGTTTCATGTGAACATTGAAAACATGATAAATATAAACAACAAAAGGAATGTAAGAGGCTTACTGAGCATGACTAAGCCCAATGTGCAAAATTGTCAAAAAGGTAAGATGACAAAGTCTAGTTTCAAGAGAGAAACCCATACATCTACTACAGTTCTAGAATTAGTCCATACACATCTATGTGGAAACATGAGGAAAAAGAGATACTATGGAGATAGGTACTTTATTCTCTTTGTTGATGATTTTTATAGAATGATGATAGTCATGTTTTTAAAAGATAAATCAAAACCATTTAAGATGTTTAAATGGTATAAAGCAATGGTAGAAAAATAAAGTGAAAATAAATTCAAATGTTTAAGGTCAGATAGAGGAGGGGAATTTACTTCAGAAGAATTCACTGACTATTGCAATGAGCATGGAATTAAAAGATAGGTTTCAACACCAAGAACACCACAACAAAATGGAATTGCTGAAAGGAGAAACATATCAATTGTTGACTATGCAAGAACATTGATGATTGAGAAAAGAATCACTCAAACTTTTTAGAGGGAAGATGTCAATACTTCTCTCTGCACACTACACAAAGTACAATTGAAGGACACAAAGAAGACACCATATGAGCTTTGGTATGGTCATACACTTAATGTGAGTTACTTCATAATTTTTGGTAGTCAATGCTATATATTGAAGGATGATAGAAATGGAAAAAAATGACTAAAAAACTGAAGATGGTATCTTCCTAGGGTATTAAACCAAAAGAAAATCTTGTAAATGTCTTAACAAGTCATCTAACAAAATCATTGAAAGTGAAAATGTGAAAATAGATGAATTTGAAGAAAAGAATGATAAGGAAAGCAAAAAGGACCCAGAGGACTACAATAGGTTTGTTTATATAGAACCTGACACTCTTCCTGAGCAATAGTGTGTCACTCTCAAGCATCAGAACATTGCACCTGAGCATCAGGCCACAATTACCGACAATTAGGATAATCCTCGAGATGATATTCCAAACAAAGGGGATGAGAATGAAGGTGAAGAAGATGATAAGAATGATGAACACAGAGATAAACTAAAACTTTCCCAGTATGTCAGAAGACATCATCCACAGAATCAAATCATAGGAGACAAAAAGGTTGGAACAAGAATAGGAAGTAATTCACTTAGCACCAGATGTTTACTTTGTGATTTTGAGCCTAAATCGATTAACAATGAACTTGAGAATGAAGAATGGGTCACTGCTATGAATGAAGAAATAAAAAAGATTGAGAAGAACAATATATGGACACTAGTACTAAGACCAGATGAAAAAAATGTCATCGGTACCAAATGGATATTCAGAAACAAGTTGAATGAGAATGGAGAAGTTACTAGAAACAAAGCAAGATTAGTATGCAAGAGATATGCACAAGAAGAAGGTATTCATTATGGAGAAACCTTTGCACCCATTGCAAGACTAGAAGGAGTTAGAATATTATTTCATTATGCTGCATTTAAAGGATTCAAGGTGTACCAAATGGATGTCAAATCTGCATTCCTAAATGGAATACTAGAAGAAGAGGTATACATTGAACAACCAGAATGGTTTGTTGATCCAAACAAGAGAAACATGATATGTAGACTACATAAAGAATTGTATGTATTAAAAAATTCACTGAGAGCCTGGTATGAAAGAATTCACTCATATCTCATTATCATAAAATTTGTTAGAACAAGTGAAAATAGTAATCTGTACTTAAAAAGATATCGATGGTAATATTTTTATTGCTGAAATTTTTGTTGATGATATCATTTTTCAGGGAAATGAATTGTTATGCAAATCCTTCGCTAATAAAATGAGCAAGGAATTTGAAATGTCTATGTTTGGAGAGATCAAATTCTTTCTTGGTCAACACATTATTCAACAAGATGCAGGCATATACATCACTTAGTCCAAATACATCAAGGAAGTGCTAAAGATATTCAAGATGGAAGATTCCAAACCAGTTGGAACATATATGGCTACTGGATGTAAGCTGACAAAAGAAGATAAATCAAACCTTATATGGGTCAATGATTGGAAAACTAATGTATGTTGTTCACTCAAGACCAGATATAGCACACGTAATTGGAATAGTTGCAATATTCTATGCTAATCCTAAAGAATCACATATGACTGTTTTCAAGAGAATTCTGAGATATATGAAGAACACTGAGGACTATGGATTATGGTACAAAAGAGAAGGAAAATTAGAGCTACAAGTCTATATAAATGTTGACTAGGCTGGAAACATTGATGACTGAAAGAACACAGTTGGAGGAGCATTCTTCATGGGTGATAGACTTGTCACATGGATCAACAAGAAGCAAGAATGCATCTCTTAGTCTACTATAAAAGTAGAGTATGTGGCTATTGCTACAAATTTCTCTAATATTGCATGGATCAATCAATTACTTGAAGGTATGCATATGAAGATTAGTTAACCACTAATTATCTGTTGTGATAATACCAATGCAATTAACATTTCTAGGAATCCAGTCATGCATGCTAAGACTAAGCATATTGCTATCAAGTATCACTATTTAAGAGAACAAGTGCAAGCAAAGGAAGTGACACTGGAATATTTTCAATCAAAGGAATAGTTAGCTGATATATTCATAAAGCCATTACCGAAGGATACATTTGAGTACCTGAGACAGAGACTAGGGGTCCAACCCTTGTCTATTAGTCAGTAATCTGAGTAGGAGGTTGCATCAGCCTATACAAAATCTGAAGATCAGTCATGTTGATGCAAACACTGAGATGAACAACAAAAGATATATCTTTAGATAGCAAGGTACATATCTGCACTATAGACATTGTATTCCTGATGGATAGGGAAATTCAAGGAATATATTATGCAAAATTATATAGATGATAAAACAAGAAGTATTTTTTGGCACTATTTTCAAAGGGAAAGAATTATCTCATTATCATTAGGTAGAGTCATTATCATCAGGGAGAGATTTGCATTATCATACAAAGGGAGAGATAATATCATTATCAAAAGGAGAGATGATTCCATATCACATAAAGAAGAGATATCATAAAGGGAGAGATTATATCATTATCCATGAAGAGAAGTTCCTGAGAATCATAAGGAAGTGTTTGAAAGGAAACTAAGTGTGCGAATAATAGTTCCCTATGCTAAACTCCCAAGAAGAGGATCGTGAAAATTTAGATTTAACCCTTATCAATTATAGAATAATAAAATAACATGCATACATAGAAAAATGAGAATGACACAATGATTTACCCTGGGGAAAACCTTTCAGTAAAAAACCCCAGCACTCAAAAACCTGCACAATGTATTAATCAAAACTATTTCTATTTATAATACACTAGCAATGCAAGTTCATTCAGGAGATAATTGACACTTGAAGACAAATCCGGTAGCATAAAAATAGTCAAACAATACACTAACTTCACTCTGTGAGTTGCAACCCTAAAATCACTTATATCATATGCTTCCCTTTTTTAGGGAAACTTCCAAATATAATCGTATTAGGGTTTACCATTCCCCAAAACCCATGCATTGAAAAAGAGTGTACATTACTCAACATGATCAGTTTCCACATGTCTTGCATGTCTTCACCCATCATTGAATCTTTCACAATTAGCTCTTACAAATATTAATGACTGTCATAGGAATTTATTATAACTGTTTCAGTCATGATTACCTTACACATTGTCCAAAGTGCCGACATTTGGAAAATAACCTCTACCATAGAATGGGATGCATAGATCCACCTAGACTAATTTTGATCATCCTTGTCATCTTCCAAGTGGAGTGAAAAACACAACATGTCCACTCAACTAAATGACAGAACAAATATCAAACTTAAATACATTATTTGCAAACAATTAATTAGAAAAAAAAAATATTAAATGTAAGGAAATATACAAGGTTGAGACACCTTATTCCTAACATTCTCCCACTTTTTGAACACCTTGTAAGAGCCAAAGGAAATAATAGGATTTAACCTCTATAGGCTGAGAGGCCAATAGACTCTGAACACCATCAGAAATTCTCTGTGCCCACAGGTTTTGTCAATGTATCCGCAACATTCTTCACTATATCCACCTTCTCCAAACTTACCTTTTCATCCTTTACCATATCTCTCAAAAATTGAAACCGCACATCAATGTGCTTGGTTCTGGAATGGAAATTTGGATTCTTTGCAAGGCAAATAACACTCTGACTGTCAGAACAAATTGTAATTTGTCTTGCATCAACACCAACATCCAAAAATAGTCTCTTAAGCCAAATGGATTCCTTACAAGCATGAGAAGCTTCCATGTACTCTACTTCTGTCATGGACAAAGCAACCATAGGTTGTCGCTTACTCATCTGACTGATGGCACCACCAAACATAGTGTACACAGGCACTGGTGGATCTCCTACTGTCAATGTTGCCTATCCAATCTGAGTCCACAAACCGATGAATAAAAATTGAATGTGGAGCTCTAGAAGAGTTTCCATGATAGCATATGGAATACTCTGATGTACCCCTCAAATATCTGAACACTCTCTTAACTGCATCGCAATGTACTTGTCCAGGTTTATCTATAAACTGACTCAGGACTCCCACTACTTGGGCAATGTCTGGTCTATTATAGACCATAGCATACATAAGGTTGCCAACTGCACTCGCATAAGGTACTTTTCTCATGTCCTCCACCTCACTAGGAGATTTTGGACAATCATGCTAAAATAAATTTTTTCCCATAGAAACAAGAACACACAATGGTCTGGAATCTACCATGCTAAACCTGTCCAACACAAACTTCACATACTTACTCTGACTCAACCAAAGTTTTATGTTATATCTATCTCTATTAATTTCCATTCCCAAAATATTCATGGCTTCCCCTAGATCTTTCATCTCAAACTATGCTAACAACTGAGACTAAAATTAAAAAATTATACCCATACCCTTCCCAATCAACAACATATCATCGACATATAATGTAATAATAAGAAGGCAATCATTGTCAACTTTGAAATAAACACAATATTCTAATTTCAATCTCAGAAAATCAATCGACAACACAAAGGCATCAAATTGAATGTACCACATCCTAGAAGATTGTTTCAAACCATACAGAGACTTATTTAATCTAAAAACCAAAGACTCTTTACCTTTATGAATATAGTGCTTAGGTTGTGACCTATAGATCTCTTCCTCCATATCACCATGAAGGAAAGTTGTCTGCACATCCATCTGTTGTACCTCTAAATCATACGATGCTGCTAGAGATAACATAAATCTAATGGATGTAAGATTTGCAACAAGAGAGAAGATTTCACCATAATCAATTCCCTCCACATGTGAATACCCCTTTGCAACCAATCTAGCCTTGTACCTCTCAACACTACCATCTACAAAAAATTTCTTCTTAAAAACCCATTTGCTTCCAATAGGTTTCTGTCATTTAGGCAAAGGTACTATGTCCCAAGTTTTTTTATTCTCTAATGAAGCCATCTCATCATCCATGGCCTCAATCAAGGAACCTGCATCTTCCATACCTATAGCCTCTTTCACACATCTAGGCTCATCAGTGTTTGTAATCAAGGCATAAGCACAACTGGAATCTAACATAGAAAATCCAAACCTCTCTGGTTTCTTTCTTTCTCTCATGGATCTACTCAAGGGCTGAGGTTGAGGTTTATCAACCTCTTATTCTAAATTTTTAGAGTTTCTAGAGCTCTCCTCATCATCAGATCCATCATGGTCTCTCTGTTCATTATTCTCAGGGGTAGGAGGCAACTGAACAATATCTTCTTTCATTTCTTTCTCATCTCGCTATAACACAATAGGAGAAGGTATTAGCTCTCTAAAAATAACATTTATGTTAAACAAAACCTTACCAAACACATGATCCCAAAGCTTGTATCCTTTCACACCAACACTTCAGCCAATAAAGATACATTTTACAGCCTTGTTTTCCAACTTAGATCTTATCTCCTTAGGCACATGTGCATAAGCTTCACAACCAAAAACATGAAGATTTCTAACTGAAGGCTTCTTACCAGACCACACCTCCATGGGTGTCTTACCAAAAAGAGTTTATGCAGGAGATTTGTTAACCAGATAGCAAGCAGTGGCCACAACTTCAGCCCAAAACCTTTGTTTGAGGCCAGCTCCACTAAGCATACTCCTAGATTTCTTGATCATTGTCCTGTTCATTCTTTCTGCAACTCCATTTTGCTGTGGGGTATAAGGAGTTGTCTTATTCCTCTTGATCCGTCATTCTTTACACAATTGTTCAAACTCTGCCAAACAAAACTCACCACCATTGTCAGTTCTCACACACTTAATTCTTTTACCAGTATGATTCTCTACGAGAGCTTTAAATTCCTTGAACTGACTGAAAACTTGTGTCTTTCTTTTAAGGAAATAAATCCATGTCCTTCTACTATAATCATCTATAAAAGATATGAAATATATAGATTTGTAAAGTGAAAGAAATTTAACATGACCAAACACATTCAAATGGATAATATCCAAAATAATAGAAGACTTGTGAGAATTGGAGTAAAACTGAACATGATTTTTCTTACCATAAACACAGTGTTCGCAGAAGTCAAAATCAAGATTACAATCATTTATCCCCTCAAGGAGGTTTTTATTTTTCATGGTTTTGAGACCCTTCTCACCAATGTGGCCAAATCTCATATGCCACAACATTATCTTTTTTGCAATAATTTTTCCTTCCAAAATGTTAGCACCCTTAGGTACACTTGCTACACTACCATCATAACCCATTACCACAGACCTCTTCACTACTAGTTCAGATGGTGGAGATGAATTGGTTGCTTCTCTCTTCCTTGAGACAGAAGAACTATTGCACTATGAAGTGCAAGTATCCAGCTGAAACATGGTACATATCCTAGTACCTTTTGTGAGCACCATATCTCCTCTAATCATCTTACATCCATCTTTCAAAAAAACAACTTGCACGCCTGCATCATTCAGCATACTTACAAATAACAGATTTCATGCCAAACACGGGATGTGCATTACCCCATTGATACCCTTTTCTCCTCCATCAGGAAATTTGATAGTGACTCTTCCTTGCCCAACTATCTCTAGGTGAGAATCATCACCCAGGTACACCTTCCCACCATCGAACTCCTCATACTTTGAGAACCAACTTTGATGACAGGTCATGTGAAAATAATCACCCAAGTCAATCAGCCACACATCATCAAATGCATAGGTGACCAAGGCGGTGACAAAAGCATCGCCATATTCTTTAGATTTATCAGAATCTAAATTTGGGCTTTTCTTCTTCTTCTTTGGCTCCTTGTATTCCTTATAGAATTTCCCAAACTTACCACAGTTCCAACATGTTTCCTTAGACTTTCCAGGAGTCTTAGATTTCCCATGGGATTTGGATCTACCCTTTTCAGACTTCTTGTCATTTTTCTTTCCTCTGTCTTTGGATCTACCACGAACAACAAGGGCTTCATTAGTTGAATTGTAGGTCTTTCTTTGCATCTCATTAGATAACAATGAAGACACCACATCATCAATTTGTAAATTGATAATAGTACTCTCAAGGGCCATCAAAACATGGTCCCATGAATCCAGCAAGGAACATAGCAGGGTCATACATCGATCCTCCTCCTCCAACTTGACACCGGTTGATGTGTGTTAGGATGAATTTAGAATAACTAAGAGGGGGGTGAATCAGTTATCCTTAGGTTTAGATGTGTACATATAAAACTTTAAATCAACTTCATCAACTCAAATCTGATCCGCAGTAATAAACAACAAAAGTGTGCAATTTACTGTACTTAATAAAATAAGCTTGCAGATATTTAACAGTAAAACACAATAATAAAATTCACACATTTTGACACCATGATTTAATGTGGAAATCCAATATGGGAAAAACCACCAATAATATGCTACCAAAATTTTACTCTTCTGAAGTAATGCCCTGTGAGGAGCCAACCCTGTTAAAGGTTACAAAACACACTGTCAAATGTGACCTAGTTAAAGGATTTAATCACCCTTTCAGGAGTGGCCTTATTATAGGAATTAGAACATTCCAATCTGAATGTCACCTTGTTCAAAGGATTTATACAATGACTATTAGTTCAACCTAGTTAAAGGATTTGAACCGATACAATGGTTAGAAAGTAATCAGGAGGTGTGATCTGATACATACAACTTACTTTGCAAATCCAGATCTAGTTTTAGCTCTAATGCTAATTCACTGAGTGGCCTCCATTTACATCTAAAACTTTAGATCTTCTTGGAAATCCATCAATAAATCTCTCTCTTCTTCTTGCTCAGCCTTCTTTGCTAGGTCTTTCCAATCAGTCAATTGACCATGCAAAACTTTGCATTCAACTTCTCCTTACACTTGGTTATAATAACAATAACCATAGTAGGTTATATTATACCTCTTCATCTAGGTCAAATAAATCTTTTTCCTCTTAATCAAGACCGTAGATCTTAGGTTAGGTCAAATCCAACAGATCTTTCTATCATTACCTTTAATTTATATCTCTAATACAGTCATTAATTAAACATTGAATCCATGCATTAATAATGATTTCCCATGCATTAAATGAATGTGGACCAATCTTAATTAATAATTCACATCCCAATAGAATCAACTATGTCGGCCATAGATCTCAAATCTCATTAATAAACAAAATATTGATGCTCAAATTTCTCTATCTCTCTCAGCATTTCACTGGTGCTCGACATCATCTTTGCTTTTCTCGGCATCATCTTTTGCTTTTCTCGGCATCAACTTTGGTTTGCTCGGCATTGACCTTCCAGTGAACTGTCGGTAATAGATATATAATGTTTCACTTTGCCAAAGTTCCAAATGATGAAGTACCCTGGTGTATACTCATAACTCAACCATTTCCTTGGTCTTCTTTTTATCTCATTCTTTTCAAATCTTTATCAATCAATGGATAAGGTAATCAAACATAAAGCAATAGTCTCACTAGTTAAGATTTGACATCAACAAAAAAATAATAATTGTCTACATTGTAGCAATCTTTCCAATAATCTCCCTCTTTGGCATTGATGACAACACTTAAACTATATAACAATAATTTCTAACCAAAGTTACCATACAATCCAAAAAGTGCCTGTGTTCCTGATATGAACAAATATTCATTAATGTCTTTATCTTTATTCTGACTCCCTCTGTGTCTATAATCACACTCAAATGATTTTTGTTACTGTTCAGCTCCCTCTTTTAGTAGTATTTCCCTTGTATCTGTTGTTTTAGCAATAATCTCCCTCTTTGACAATAATCCCAAAGATGTTGACATCTAAATTATGCAGATTCTTCTATTTTAATATTTGTATCATGTTATTCCTATCATCTTTGTGTATGACTGATCTACTTTTCTGTTCTTGATTTCCACTTCACAGTTTTTAGGCAGCATCCTAAAATTGTGACTTACTGTGCATCAATGTGTCAAGTGTTTTGATTAAAATATTTGATGCAACAGTACCATTCCAAACTAGTTAGACTCTGATAGGGTAATTACCCCCAAATTACCTCTTAAATACTCATGAGCATCCTTGGGTAATGATTTTGTTTGATTTTGTAAATATGTCTGCCAACTGATCCTTAGTGTTCACATATTCCACTCTCACTTCCTTCTTCTGAACTAGCTCCCTCAAGTAATGATACTTGAAAGCTATATGTTTTGTCTTAGCGTGCATTATAGGATTTTTAGAAATATTAATGGTACTTGTGTTATCAAAATATATGACAACTGGTTTTGTGATCTCCTCCTTCATACCTTTCAGTAGTATCTTCAACCACACAATGTTTGAACAGTTAACTGTTGATGCCCCATACTCAGCTTCAGCTATAGATTGTGAGGTGCAATTCTATTTCTTGCTTGTCCAGGAAACTAATCTTTTCCCCAAAATAAATGCTCCTCCTGTGGGGCTTTTTCTATCATCAACATTACCATCCCATTCAAAATCAGTATAGACTCTGAGTTCAAACTTATCATTCCTTTTGTAATATAGGTCATAGTCTTCTGTACCTTTCAAATATCTCAGAATTGTTTTCACTACCATTATATGTCTCTTTTGGATTAGCATAAAATATAGCAACAATTCTAACTGCTAATGCAATATCAGGTCTACTAAGCACAACATATTGCAGCTTACCAATCATTGAATTGTACAGTGTTTGATTTACCTCTTTTGTATCATCATTCTTTGTCAACTTTTGTCCAGTAGCCATGGGTGTACTTACTGGTTTTGAATCTTCCATACCAAAAGTTTTTCAATATCTCCTTGATATATTTTGATTGTGTAATATAGTTACCATTCTTTATTTGATGTATTTGTAGTCCAACAAAGAATTTTATCTCACCAAACATAGACATTTCAAATTCAGTTTGCACCTCCTTTGAAAATGATTTACATATCATATCTTGTCCACTGAATATGATGTCATCAACAAAAATTTTAGCCAATAAAATTTCTTTATGTTGCTCTATTTTCAAATACAGATTATTGTTGTCATTTGTTGTTGCAAATCCAATTTTCATAAGATAATTGTGCAATCTTTCATACCATGCTCTGGGTGCTTGATTCAGTCCATATAATGTTTTGTTCATTCTGCAAACCATGTTCCTCTTACATGGGTCAACAAATCAATCACCTTGTTCAATATATACTTCCTCTTCTAATATCTCGTTTAGAAATGCTAACTTCACATCCATTTGATAGAGTTTAAATCCTTTGTAGGCTGCATATGCAAGTAGAGTTCTTACACCCTCCAATCTTGCAACTAGGGTAAATGTCTCTCCATAGTCAATTCCTTCCTCTTGTGCATAACCTTTGCATACCAATCTTTCTTTATTCCTTGTTACCTCTCCATGTTCATTCAGCTTGTTTCTGAATACCCACTTTGTACCTATTACATTTTTGTTGTCAGGTCTTGGTACTAGTGTCCATGTCTTTTTCTTTTCAATTTTGTCTATCTCTTCATTCATGGCTTGAATCCACTCTTCATTGTCCACAGAATCTTTTACTATCTTAGGCTCAAAATCACATAACAAACATGTGTCTTCTCTTAGTTTGGGTCTTGTCATAACTGTAGAATCCTTTGCTCCTATGATTTGATTAGGTTTATGGTGCCTTCTTACATATTTTCCAAAGTAGGCTCCTTCTCAGCTTCAATTTGATCATTTAAGTTCAATTCAGGGTGAAACTGTGACTTGACATCTCCATCAGGTAGCTTGGCAGTCACCTCATGTTGGCCAACAATTTTGTTTTCTGTCTCGGCAGTTGCAGACTATTTCTCGACAACTTCATTTTCAATTTTGTTGGAATCCTCCTCTTTATGATAAATGAATGATTTGTATCTTTCAGGCTCAATCATGCTTTCAGTTTCATTTCTTTCTACATATTCATCAATTCTAACATTTGTACTTTCCACAATTTTGTTAGTGTTAGAATTCAAACATTTGTACGCCTTACTCTTAGTAGAATATCCAATAAATATGCCTTCTCCTTTAGCATCCAATTTACCATTTATGTTATCCTTCAGTATAAAAAATTTACTCAAAAGGCTTTAAAGTAACTTACAATAGGTGCATATCCATACCATATCTCATAAGGTGTAGAATTTGTACCTTTCTTGACTTGTACTCTGTTCAAGGTATAAACAGTTGTACTCACATCTTCTCTCCAATATTTCTGTGCAACATTTTTCTCCATCATTAATGTTCTAGCACAATCCATGATAGATCAATTTCTTCTTTTAGCTATACCATTCTATGGTGGTGTCCTAGGTTCTAACATCTATCTTTTTATCCCTCGGTCATTGGAGAACCTGTTGAACTCATTAGAAATGAACTCACCTCCTCTATCAGATCTTAGACATTTCAGACTCTTGCCTATTTCCTTTTCAACTTTTTCCAAGTACCACTTAAATAATTGAAATGCATCAAATTTTTCTTTGAGAAACATAATAGTCATCATCCTAGAGTAGTCATCTACAAATAGAATAACATATTTATCTCCACAGTATTTTTTCTCACCAATAGGTCCACAAAGGTCAGTATGAACCAATTCCAAAATATTCTCAAAAGTATGATTTTTTCTTTTAAAACTAGATTTAGTCACTTTTCCCAACTGACATTTTTTACACATTGCATTCTCAGATTTCTTTAACTTAGGCAGCCCTCTAACCTTTTTTAATTTACTTATGCTTACCAAGTTATCAAAATTAACATAACATAGCCTCTTATGCCATAACCAAACATCATTATTCTATGCAAACAAGCATGTCTCTTTAGCTAAATCTAGAAAGAACAAGTTACCTTTTGTTTGCTCACAACCTCCAACTAATTCTCCATTGGAATCATAGATCTTTTCTTTCCTGTGATGGAATTCA
This sequence comes from Thuja plicata, assembly GCA_018584345.1. Classification (NCBI taxonomy): domain Eukaryota; kingdom Viridiplantae; phylum Streptophyta; class Pinopsida; order Cupressales; family Cupressaceae; genus Thuja; species Thuja plicata. The sequence goes on from MU228093.1 coordinate 3,173,901, forward strand.
ACTCTGTAGCCAGAAGTCTTCAGCTGTGAAACACTCAACAAGTTATACTAAAGATCATCAAACCAGTATACATCATCACATCTAATCTTATTAGTCAATTGAATTGATCCTTTCCCTTTGACTCTACAAGGTGTATCATTACCAAACTTAACATATCCACCTTTGCATTTATCTAAGGTTTCAAATTTGTCATTATCATGAGTCATGTGATGTGAAAAACCACTATTAATGATCCACCGATCACCTTTACTCATATAAGAGATTAGTGCAGTTTTCTCATCACCATCAAAATCATCTTTCATTGCAACATACACTACTTCTATATCATTTTCATTAGATTTTTTAGATTCACTATTATAAGCTTCTTCAGCTATATAACAAGATTTCTTACCTTTGTCTTTGTAATCCTTTTACTTTCTGTAGTCTCAGTCATCCTTTCTATCCTTGTACTTTCTTTCTCTTCTTTCATCTTTCTCATTCTTTTCAGGAAATCTAGCAGCAATATGACCAACTTTGTTACAAGAAAAACAAATAATAGGAAGTTTACCTTTGAATTTTCCTTTTCCTCTAGCTAGTCTCCTTGCCATAAGTGCCTCAAGCTCTTCTAGATCATCATCTGAGGTGTCGCTATCACTGTCCACACATTTCTTACCTTTCCTTGATTTGTTGATGACCATCTATGACTTAAATGCAGATTCAATAGCTTGTGGAGTATAGTTGTCAAAATTTGACATCTCAAATGCAGTAAGTCTGAATACCAGACTTTCCAGAGTTAAATTGCTATTAGGAGTACATCTCATTTCTTGAATTGCAAATACTCTAATAGCATAAATAGGAAGAAGTGTTCTTAGTACCTTTCTCATGATAGTATCTTCATCAATGACTCCCTTAGCTCCTCTAATAGAATTTACGAATTCCTTTATCCTATCATAATATTGCACCATATTTTCTCCTTCTTGCATTTTTAAATCATCAAACTTACCTCTCAAGCTTTCATATTTGGCTCTTAGTACATTCATATCACCTCCATAAATGGTTACAAGGGAATCCTGCATCTTCTTTGCTCTTATACAATCCTTGATTTCCTCAAATTCATGATAGTTCAGAGATGATGCAAGTTCCAACATTTCTTGATTATGTTCATGTTTTTCTCTTAATTGTGCAACATTCAGAGCTCCAATAGGGGCTACATATCCTAGGCTACATATCCTATTTCAATATGTCATTTACCAGAATCACCAATACCGGCCAAGTGAAGTTTCATCAAATTTTGCCATGCAGGAAAGTTTTCCTTGTTGATATTTGGTCCATCCCTTTTATACATCTTGATCTTTATTTCCAAGTACCTTCAAACCTTTTAAAGAGAACTCAGCTCTGATACCAATTGTTAGGACGAATTCAGAATAATTGATAGGGGGGTGAATTAGTTATCCTCGGGTCTAGATGTGCCCATATAAAACTTGAAAACAACTTCATCAACTCAGATCTGCTCGGTAGTAATAAATAACAAAAGTGTGCAGTTTACTGTAGTTAATGAAATAAGCTTGCAGATATTTAACTGTAAAACACAACAATAGCATTCACACATTTTGACACCATGATTTAACGTGGAAACCCAATATGGGAAAAACCACCAATAACATGCTACCAAAATTTTGCTCTTCTAAAGTAATGCCCTAAGAGGAGCCAACCCTATTAAAGGTTACAAAACACACTCTCAAATGTGACCTAGTTAAAGGATTTAATCACCCTGTCAGGAGTGGCCTTGTTAGAGGACTTAGAACATTCCAATCTGAAAGTCACCTTGTTCAAAGGATTTATACAATGACTGTTAGGTCAACCTGGTTAAAGGATTTGAACTGATAAAATGGTTAGAAAGTAATCAACAGGTATGATCTAATACATAAAACTTACTTTGCAAATCCAGATCTAGTTTCAGCTCTAATGATAATTCAAGAAGTGGCCTCCATTTACATCTCAAACTTCAGATCTTCTTGGAAATCCATCAAGCAATCTCTCTCTTCTTCTCTTCTCAACCTTCTTTTCTAGGTCATGCCAATCAGTCAATTAACCATGCAACACTTTGCATTCAACTTCTCCTTACACTTGGATATAATAACAATAACCACAGTAGGTTATATTATACCTCTTCATCTAGGTCAGATAAATGTTTTTCCTCTTAATCAAGATCGTAGATCTTAGGTTAGGTCAGATCTAATGGATCTTTCCATCATTACATTTAATTTACTTTTCCAATATAGTCATTAATTAAAGATTGAATCAATGTGTTAATAACGATTTCCCGTGCATTAAATGAATGTGGACCAATCTTAATTAATAATTCATATCCCAATATAATCTACTATGTCGGCCATATATCTCAAATCTCATCAATAAAAAAATACTGATGCTTGGATTTCTCTGTCTCTCTCAGAATTTCACTAGTGCTCGGAATCATCTTTGCTTTTCTCGGCATAATCTTTCTCTTTGCTCGACATTGAATTTGCTTTGCTTGGCATTGACCTTCCAGTGAACTGTTAGTGATAGATAAACAACGTATCACTATGCCAAAGTGCCAAATGATCAAGTACCCTAGTGTATACTCATAGCTCAAGCATTTCCTTGGTCTTCTTGTCATCCCATACTTTTCAAATCTTCATCAATCAATGGAAAAGGTACTCAAACATACAACAATAGTCTCACCAATTAAGGTTTGACATCAATGAAAAAATAATAATTTTCTACATTATGTCAACTATGCAATCAACATGTTAAATGCATTCAGGTGATACGCAATGGATCCTCCTGCCTCCATTCTCAAAGAATAAAGCTTCTTTCTTAGGAACAATCTGTTCACCAAGGACTTGGCCTGATACACAGACCCAAGCCATGTCCATAATTTGTTTGCGGTCTTCTCCTCTAGAACATTCAGGAGAACAAACCTGCTAGACAGAGTCTAATGAGACCCTTAGCTTTCTGATCCTTGAGATCCCAATCTGCTTGAGGCATGTTTACTAGTTTGATATCATTTGCAACTGCCTCCCATACATCATGGTCTACAAGCATGTCTTCCATTTTGAGTTTCCACAACTCAATGTTTGTGCCAATAAAATTTTCCACCTCCATTCTACTATATGAAGAACCTGCCATCTCTTCCTTCAATAAGGTTATGAATACTCTACAATTATACTCCCACTAAACTAGAGATTATCTCAAAAAACTCATACCCTAACAAATAGAACCAAAACTGGCCAGGCTCTAATACCAACTAAAAGGAAACTAAGTGTGCAGAAAATAGTTCCCTACGCAAAACTCCTGAGAAGAGGATTGTGCAAATTGCGATTTAACCCTTATCAATTACAGAATGATAATACAATAACATGCATACATAGAAAATTGAGAATGACACAATGTTTTACCCTGGGGAAAACCTTTCGGTAAAAAACCCCAGCACTCCAAAACATGCACAATGTATTAATCAAAACTATTGTTGTTTACAATAGAATTGCAATGTAATTTCTTTCAGGAGATAATCGACACTTGAAGATAAATCTGGTAGCATAACAAAATTCCAACAATACACTAACTTCACTATGCAATTTGCAACCTTAAAAATTCTTATATCATGCGCTTCCCTTTTTAGGGCAACTTCCAAAGATTACTATATTAGGGTTTACCATTCTCCAGAAAAATAGTGTATAGTACTCAACATGATCAGTTGCCACATGTCTTGCATGTCTTCACCCATCATCAAATCTTTCACAATTAGCTCTTACAAATATTAATGACCATCATAGGAATCCGTCATAGTTGTTTCAGTCATGATTACCTTACACATTGTCCAAAGTGCCGACATTTGGCAAATAACATCTACCACAGAATGGGATGCCTAGATCCACCTAGACCAAGTTTGATCATCCTTGTCATCTTCCAAGTGGAGTGAAAAAACACATGTCCACTCAACTTAATGAAAGAATGGATATAAAACTTAAATACATTATTTGCAAACAATTAATTAGAAAACAAATAATATCAAATATAAGGAAATATACAAGGTTGATACACCTTATTCCTAATAGTGTTAATCAATATTCTAAGGGAGAGAAATTGATTACATATAAAATATCCATCTAAGGGAGATAGGTAATAAAGGGAGAGAGTTCAGACAAAAAGAGAAAGATTGATGTCAAAGGAAAAAGAGATTATCAAGAAGAGGAATAGTCAAGGCAGAACATATATCATAATAGAGATATCAGATGATACATTTTTTCCAGAGAAGGGATCAAAGATTGAAGGAAACCACTCTACAAGAAACAAATCTAAGCTATTTTTGACCTTACCCAGAGCTAGACATTTGTAATAGTTACATTAGGAAATCTTGATGAAACTATATATTTCATATTGTATTAGTGTTAGTATAGTATCATAATGTAGTATGTTGCCATCAATGCCAAAGGGAGAGATTGATGACATGTAACTGATTGAATGTTTGAAGATGTTAAGTTGATCACTGAAATGCACAAAGATAATGCAAGACATTAAATCATTTAATGGATTGTGTTGTCATTGATGTCAACATGATATAATCTAATCAGTTATTTTCAAAGTGTCAACGAATTTAGATAATCAAAGAGAAAAAGATTATGCTTTCAATAATGCATAAAAGACAAGCATTCACAATATGACTTCAAACACTGATGGTCAATGGACATTGACAGATAGAGACCACCGAAAGTCCAGTCATAGTGATGCCCAACCAACAACACTGATGAGCATAATCACAAGCATAACCGATGGCTAGAAACATAGTGTAAACCAATGGAAAAGCATGAGGATAATTGGAGTGTTGAGCGACACTATCAAATAGTTAAACACCAAAATTAACTTGAGTTTAGAAATGACAACATATCTAGCTGGCAGAGCTAAATATAGACTTCAGTGGTAGTTATCTTTATTTTCATCGACAAGATAAAGCCAGAGATAAGTAATGGATTTAAAGTTGTTTTGTCTAGTTGGAAAGAATATCTCAGATAGATAAAACATGAGTTTTGCTTTAAATCTAATTGGCGAGAATTGTGGATCACGCCAAGATCAAGAAAATAAAGAACCTAACAATGGTGATATTATGTGTATAAAGAGACAACTCAATTCATTACAAATTGGTGTGGTGGTTGAATGAATGAAAATATGATGCTAAAGAGAAATTGATGAAGATCAACTTCATACAGTCTCGATCAACAAGCTGAGGAAAGAGATAAAGTTTTCTGCAGACATTGAGGAATAAAGCAAAGCATCACCAATCAGAATCAAAGTTGAGCAAAGGTATAAACTGAGATATATTGATTAAAATCATTTTATGAGACTATAGTAGATCTAAAAATATGAAATTATATGTAGGATATGTGAAAAGATCATATTATTTCAATTTAACCATTGATTCAGAAAGTCCCTTAACTAAGCAGGATTTAAATATCCTTTCTATACTGAGATACATCCCAAGGAGTATCAAAAAGTTTGATCATGAAGATAGCATGAGATGCCAGATACCTATTGACAGGTCAAGTGAGTGTTTGATCAAGGAAGGTAGCATATAAATTCTTGATATCAAGTGAGATACTAAAATTTTAAATCTTCTAACAAGGTCACACCTAATAGTGTGTTTGTAACCTTTAACAGGGTTGGCTCTTCACCGAGATCACTTCAGAAGAGTGAAAATTTTGGGTTACCAGTCCCAAGTGGGTTTTCCGTTAACAGGGTTCCCACATTAAAAATTCACGTGTCAATGTGTTTATGATTCATTACTTTAGTGTTTTTCATTACACTTAACTTAATTGGATTGATCACTATACTCTAGTTAATTTACTATCTTTCGGTAAATTAACAAACTTCTTTTCGATAAACATATGTTAAAAGGTTTTACAAATAATTTTGAGTACTAGTAAGTTGATATAATTATTTGGAGGCATTCACCTTATAGGAATGAAGATAACTTGAGGCTTGATATTGTGGTACTAAGTTTTGGGTTGATTATTGGATTATTTTTGAGATCATCGATTCACCCCCCCCCTCTATTATTACTAACATTAATATCTTATGGGTAGTAGTTCTTGTTGAGAAGTGACCACCACATACTTCATCATGTAAATCCTTTAATACTTAATTTTCTTGGCACATATTTACACAGAATAAAAGGATACCTTATCTATTGTTCCATTATAAGTCACCTTGTATCAAAACATACCTAGATTCTTGTAACTTTATTGTCCTCTTTTGATTATCATTTAAACCTTCTTGGCATTTCATGTTCTTAAAGAAATATACTATATCAGTATACCAAGGACAATTTTCAATGCTTACTACTGATTTATCAGTTCTCACCTGATTTATTTGAACTGCCTCAAGATTTGATTCAGCCATACATTAAGGAAGACCCTGTCCTCTGACCAAATTTTTTAATTGGATCTCCATGTCAAACTCCTAGATTTAATTCACCCATTTGCATCTCCTGCTTGTAACCTCTGACTGCTTAAATATATCTTTAATTGTTGCATTTGGCACATAAGCTATCACTTTAGCTTCCACCAAGTATGGCCTAAAATATTTCACTGCTTTCACTAGGGCATAAGATTGCTTCTCATTTATATTATAATTTAATTTTGCTGCTTGAAGAGTTTTACTAAAAAATGCTATTGGCTGCTCATAGCCCTCATCATTCTTTTGTAACATAAGTGTAGCAATTGTATGATATGATGCAAAAGAAAATAACTGAAAAGGTTTTGAAAAATTAGGTGTCTTAAGGATTAGATCCTCCTTGATTTCTTTCTTAATATTACCAAATGCCTCTAGGGTTTCATTCACACATTTAATTTCTGCACCTTTCTTTTAGCATCTTAGCAATAGACTTAATGATCTCTAAACTTTTTGGTACAAAGCTTTCTTATAAAATTTATTTTTCCAAAAAAGGATTGGATTCCTTTAATATTCTTCAGAATCTAGATTTTGTCTATGGCTGCAATCCGTTCAAGGTCTATTCTTACACCATCCTTTGATACAATGTGCCCAATTAGCTTCCCTTCGGTTACTCCAAAATGACATTTCTTTGGGTTTAGAGATATCCCATATTGGAAATATCTTTTAAAAATATGCTCCAAATGACTACAATGCTCTTTGTCCCTTTTTGAATATGCAGTTAGATCATCCTGATATAGTCCCATGATGGGATCAATCAGACCATCAAAAGCCACATCCATTTCTCTTTGGAAATTTTCTCCTGCATTACTTAACCCAAAAGGCATCCTTTCATAAAGATAGGTCCCCCAAGGAGTGGTAAAGGTGGTCTTGTATTGCTTTGACTCTTTGACATTCATTTAGTTATACCCTGAGAATCCATCCATCATAGACAATCATTCATTCCTAGTAACCTTCTTTAAAAGGGGTTTCATATTAGGCAATGCATAGTTATCTTTCAAGGAAGATATATTTAAGTTTCTAAAATCAACACACAACTTTATATCTTCATTCTTCTTTCTAACTGGGACCAAATTTGATACTCATGTAGAATGTCTTATAGGCATTATTTTTCCATCATCCCTTATTTTGACAAGCTCTTCCCTCACTTTAGGAGCTAGCATTAGATTTATAGGACATTGTCTTTGTCTAAAAGGTTTTGCATCTGGCTTTAGAGGGATTTCATGCTAAAACAAATCTTCTTGGTAAGCCTTAAGATCATTATATGACCATGCAAAGATGTGCCTATATTTTCTTAAGAAAGTTATCAAATCGACTTTGATCTTAGGATCGAGACTCTTTCCTATGTATATTTCCTTGGGAGTTTGAACATTTCCTAAGTTAATTTTTTCAACTTCTTCACACTTATTACTTGTCTTACCTATTTTAAGATTTTCTTGCTCATTAAAAAATCCTTCAAGTGCAACCAAGAATTTGGGAATTTTGTTTGTCCTTAATTGGACAAATTTGTTTCCAAAGAAGGTCTCTTTTCCATCCTGATCTTATACATATCCATTCCAATCTATGTATTGATCCTCATATTTATCTTCATTCACTAGAAATCTGAGAAGATCTCTGTCATCTTCAAATATTTTTTAATTCTGCACATTATCAGGAACTGATGGTCTATCTTTCATCTCAATCTGCACAATCTCATCAAAAGGAACATCAATCTTCTTGATGGATACATTACCAAACAATTCTGCGAGGAAATTTTATAATCTTTCTATCCATTTGATTGAAAATGCTTCAAAACATTCAATTAAATCCCATACCAAGTTTCTATATTGCTTTAATCTAGGATTTTTGGTAATGAATTTATTTCTAACTTGAGAAACAATTAAATCAGAGTCACCATGAACTGAGAGCATCTTAATACCATATGATTTTGTAATATTTAAACCAAGGATTAGTGCTTCATACTTTGACACATTATTAGTACATTCAAAATTTAGTAAGAAAGAGAACTTTAAAATCTTACCACATGGGGATACAAAAGTGATCCCAGCACCATTACCTTCCTTCCTACACGTGCCATCAAAATTCATTCGCTAAAGTTCCTCCTAATTTTCTTGAAAATGCACTCTAATGGGGCTATTAATTTTCAATGTTGGTTTAGTAATACTCACCTAAAAAAATATCCATGTCCAAATGGAAAAATTATATTTTTTCCATCACAATGTCTTCATCGATGATATATGGAGATCTTGGCTACCTATTAATTCTTACTTCCCTGCCATCCACTGGAATAGTAGCTTAAGAAAGATCTAATTGGATATGAAAACCTACTAAATTAGACCAATTTCTAGATAAAAGCATTCCATAATTAGCAAGCACTTCGACAACAATAATATCAGTTTTATATAACATTTTAGGAGAAGCATGAAATTTAAATTACACGTCTTTCATAATACCAACAATAGGTATAGATCTATTGTCCATAACATAAAATCTTCCATAATTTGTATTAACCTTCATTCCAAGCTCCTTCATAACTTCTGAGGGCATAATGTTAACTGATGCTCCTAAATCTGTCATATAATTCTTAAGAAGTTTATTGTTAACCATTAAAGTGAGATAAAAAGGATCAACTTGTGTTCCATTTTGAGAAATAGTAGTTCCTAAATAAACCACAAGTGGTTCTTCATATAATGGTCCATGATTACATTCCTCCCTAAAAGAAATTACCTACATTAGACAACTGTTTTATAAATTCATCTTTGTATTTAGATACTTTCATCATTTCAAATAAAGGAATATAAATATTCACCAAAGAAAAAGCATTATATATAAAAGAACTATTATTGGGAATAGGTTTACTGACCATTTTTTCTCCTCCAGCTTTGTCAATTTAGGTTCTTGATGAAGATCTACCTGTTGAATTGTTTTTGCAACATCATCTTTGATTATTTGTATGTCAGGCTGTCTTACCTTATTCTTTGGTGCTTTGATAGATATTCCAGATGGCTTTCCTTTATCAATATTTATTGTTCTATTCCTTATTTTTTAATTATTTATTTCTTCCTCAAGTGCTGCAACGGTATATGCTTCTTTCTCCTCATTTGTTAACCTCATAATGAAAAAAAGCTCAACTTTTTCTTTATCATAATGATATATCATGATCTCCTTGGTAGACATAATCCTACTCAAAATAATTATAAGCATCTCTTCCCCATATGGGTTCAGATTAGACATTGTTCACTGTGGGTTGTTGATCATCACTCTGATCTTCCTCTTCTTGCACTCTTTGGGCCACACTACAATTATCAAGATAATGTGGTAGTGTGTAAGCATCACACCGAGGATATCTCTCCACCAAATGGCTGTTTATTTTCAATGGATCAGGTGTTTCTTTAGTATGATACTGATTTTTAGGTTTTCCATCTTTCCAATTAGTATTATATGGCATATATTGTAATCTAAACCTGTCATTTTTACAAAATGATGGCCTATCATTCCTACCTTGCTTTGCATTTAAATTATTTAGCATATCCATAATGTCTTTAAGATCATCCTTTTTAGGGGCCTTTGGATTGTATAATTTAGTATCATCCCTTTTATCTATCCTTCCAATAGTCTTTCTATTATTTTCAATGGTAGTATCAACTTTGAAATCTTGTTGCAATGTTGCATGTCCTTGTGATTGAATCTCAAAATGTGTTTTTCTATCAAATGCACATAGATATAAATCAATTAGAAAAGAATCAACAGGTCTTATATCTCTTGGTATTCTATTGAAAACTTTATTAAACCTTTTATTGAATTCTGCAACCGATTCATTAAAGTTGTTTTCAATGCTAGTTAATTCATGAGATGCAAAAGATGTATCGTTATGATCACTAAATTGTTCAATAAATTGATTTACAAAATTACACCAGCTTGAGATGGATCCATTAGGAAACCCCCTATACCATTCAACAACATCTTTAGTTAATGATTGGACAAACAACTTCATGAAAATATCTTCATGGTTCCTATCTAGTTCTTCAATAATGTTTTTTAAATTTATGGTATGTTGTTCGGCAGCTTCCACTCCATTCCCTAAAATTTTGGAATAGCATTTCTTAATTCATTTGATATAGTATTTGGATATCCAACTATCCCACTAAAATCAAGTTGCCTATGTCTTTCCATCACCATAGGAGATCTTCTCCTTTGGCCTGTATTATGGTAATTCCCATTCCGACCTCTGAGATTTTTATGATTCATTCCTTGGTTATTTTTTCCATTGGTGTGATTATTTCCCATGTTTTATGCCTTGGATTACCTCATTCATAGTTTTCTGCATTATTTGGTTCTCCCTAATAACCACTCCTTCCATTACTATTATTGTTCTTTGCACACCTTCCTCTATTTTTGGGTTCAAACAATGGGTTTGTATGATCACTATTAAAAATTGGTTCCCCATTTTTTCTATGAGGAGGATTATATTTTGGTAACCCATTCCCTTTTGGTGTCACCTTTTCTCTTGATCTTTCTTCATCATCAGGTACTAAAACCAAGTCACTTCTCTTTATTTCTAACCTACCCAAGGCCTCACTAGGTAACCTTCTCAAAGCCTTAACCACTCTCAAATTTTGTTTACCATAATCATTTAACTTACTTAATGTAGCATATAAAAATTGATCTTCTTCGTCATATTCTTCTATCTCTTCTTCTATTTATTCTACTAGATTCTAATTTTCAACATCTTCATAGCCAAAGGGGTTTCTATTCTCCTCTAAATTGCTAGGATTTTAACAATGGATTTCATCATTGAAACAAGTAGTCTCCCTATCAGGAAACCTCTTATATCCAGTAAATAAAATATCTGGAACCTGTTTCTTACTTCTTAAACTTTTGTGTAAGTCTAGTTCAAGTTGATCTTCATGCAAGGATCTTCTACCCCACATGAATACTTACCATAACAAAATTAATTTACCAAGATATAATTGCATCAAAATTGTAGATTCACCACCTTCTTGTTAGAAGGAGAATATTTCTTGCTGGTCTTTTGGATTCTTCCTTCCAGTAGAGTGCACTTTTAAACAAACAGGTACTACTACTCCCTGATCTGCAAAAAATGAAACTCTAATAAATCCATAATACTTATTATGAATAGTCCCTAGCAGAGTCACCAATTTTTTGGTTCTCAAATCAACAGATTGGATTTCCTATAGAGTTGCCAATCCAATGTTGGTAAACCCAAGTGACTTGGCCAACTAACAAGCTTCAACTAAGCAAAGATGAAACTTTTGCAATTTTGTCTTTGCAGAACCAAGGCTCGTAGGCCTATACCTTGACTTATCCTTCAAGTCTTTTTATAGTAGACAAGACACACTTCAAACTTCTCTCTTTCAAGTATGGCAAGGTACTTTTGAAGAAGTAATCAATACAACATAAAGCTATAGAAATTGAATTCTTTGTGATACTTATAAGAGTGATTTATAAGAATGTATAAATAAATTAATGCTATAATATCTAAACAACATAAAACAATGAAACAAATTAATATATCCAACAATGAATGAGATTAGTGCCTATATCAACTTGGGAAAATAGAGTCAATCCAAATTCAATCCTATGTACAACTTTGCAATACAATATCAATACTATAAACTATTTGAATGCTTTGGATGCAAAGAAGATTAAGTCTATTTATATCTTTGTTAGTTCAAATGAATTTAACTCCTATGGTTGGGAGACCATTTGAACAAGAAGTCGAAAACATTAAGTTCTCACAAACTCCTTGATGATCAAACAACAATATAAGACATATAATATTTCTACACAAGAATATCTAAAATAGCTATTGAAATTACTTCAATAATTGCAAAGGACTAACTTAAATGGATTGAACCCTCTTATCACAAGAGAGACAGAAACACTTATCTTTTAATCATTTTGATAAAATAGTACATTTGAGTCCATGTTGCAGTTGCGATCAAAACTAGAATAAAACTAATGTATATGTCATTATTTCACATGGTATTGGAATCCCTATTTGTATAAAGTCTAAGGGATACGTACAAGCTTTAGACCGATGTGTCTCCTGATAAATAAAACCTAATCCTAAGATCAAAAATTGAACATTAGTTATAATAAATGAATGATTAATCATTGTATCATCTTAAAATGGAAGCACTTCCATGTTAAGAATGTTTAGACCTCCTTAGGGGATGTTTTTACCTCCATCGTATCATCCACCCATTTCTGCATCATCCCCTACTTTTGTGCCTGATTAGGACCCTGATTGGGCCTCTCCAAGCACCTTCTACCCCACCTTGCATGTTTTCCAAAGGTTCTGACCCCCTAGGTCAAGGTCGACCTCCCCTGACCAGGGTCCCCCTTTCAAATCTAGAAGCTTGTCGGTTGACAGGGGTCATCCAAAATTAAATTTTCCCACTTCCGGGTCAGCTATTTCGGGTTCCAAAGTAGTGATTCCTATATTATATTTAATATAGGTCCTCTCCTAGGGATAAAGGCTTTAATGGAAATTTAATTATTCTATGTCGGCCTCCTTAGGAGATTGTGCCCTAGTTTCATATAAAAGGGAGCCTTATCCTCTCATTTTCTCTAACCATTTATCAAGTAACAAGCGCTAAGGCAACTAAGCATTCAAAGGACATTCAAGCATCCATTATTCCACATATTCCCAAGCTTTCAAGGTATTCAAGTCTTGTTCTCAATAATTCAAGTTCTCCATTGAAGATCAAGGATTCAAGCTTCCAAGCCTTTGAAGGGATTAGGTTTAAACATTCAAGATTCATCATTCAAACCCTAGATCTAGCCATCATGGTGGTGTGATCTTCCTTCAATATCCTTTGTGCATCCTCAAGACTCTTTCATCATCTCTTCAAGGTGGATTTAAAGCATATAATAATGGAGGTTTATGTTTTCTAAAGTCAAAGCTTTCTTATTTACATACTTGCATACATTTGAATTATAATTGCATATCTATTGAATATCATAGCTTCATTGTTAGATTCAATTCTACTACTTGTTAGAATTCTATACTTTATTGATTTCAAGGTTAATTCCTAAATAAGGGTTTGAGTAAGGCAAACCCCTCCCTCCCAAAAAACAATCCTCTTTTTCTTGTAGGTACAGGTTTAGGACTGCAGATTCATACTCAGATCTAGATACCCTTTTCAGCTTTCTGTCAGGCTTCGCGAATAGATTCTCTGTCAGACCTGTGCAGCTCAAGGTTGATATTATTTGCTCAAGGTTGACATTTGTGGGTCAAGGTTGACATTTTTGGGTCAAGGTCAACCTTTTTCATAAGACAGTTTCGGATCGAAAAAATATTTCTGGGTATTGTTTGTCTTTGCATTCCAGTTCCAGATCATACTTCAATTTTTCTAAAAACAGAGTACAAACCTCAGAAAATAGCATTATTTGATCTAAAATTCTTTAAGGTTAGTAAATTTCTCCTATTTCTTCAATTAATGTCATATATCATATCTATATATTCAATTAACAAAATTTAAGATCTTCTTCTTTACTCTCATTTCAAAATGGTTGATTCATTTGTGCATTAATCCCTCTTTTAAGTTGATCAACTTGGATCTTCCATTTGTGCATTTGAGGATTGAAGAAGAGAATCTTATCTTCTCCCTAATCACAATTGTAATATACAATCAACACAATTCAATTTAAATGTAAAGGTTAGGAAAATACACAATCAAACCCTAATAAAACTAAATAAACACAAAAGAAAGATTTTTTCTTCCTTTACATTTTGGTGAACCCGTGATAGACAACTCCTTCTTTTCGGTGTTAGATTTACATCTTAGATTGCAATTTACAAAAGAAAAATATACAAAAATAAAAAAGTTAAATACTCATAAAATATACAAAAATATTTCTTGCATTTTATTCATTATGAATATCTTTTGGTGTATGGCTATTTTTCTCATTATTCTTCTCTTAGCATCTCTTTATAGTACTTATGATGTGAATGTGACTATTCTCCATTTTATTACATGTATCACTCTTCATAGTGCGCTTGCTTATGCCATTATGAGATTGACCAATACTAGTCTCCCTACTTTTAAAAATTCTATTAAGGATGTGTGTAATGGACTCATTACTCTTTTGGATTATGTGAAGAATTTGGTAGATGATACACCATTGCCTAATCTTCCTCCTAACCTTCCTAATCCAATTCCTAATACTCCTATTCCTATTCTTCCATCTTCCATCCCTAGTTCTTCTGACACTTTTGTTGAGGCTCAAACTATGGTACAAGATGAGGATGTGCAAGAATTTCTAGATTTACCTTCTCCTTCTTATCCGATCCAGGATGCTATTAAGAGAAAATCCCAATAAAATTCTCCTAAAACCATCATTCCACCTTACACAACATTTTCTCATAAACACAATAATCAATCACCTCCTATAGAAGCTTTGCAAGATAGATACACTACAGGATACACTATGGTTGATAAACAAGGTTATAAGGGTTTAGGGCTTGGTGTTAATGAACATGGCATTAAAAACCTAATTCATGAGTCTCCTAAAAAAAATATGCATGGTATAGGCTTACCGCCTTCTCAATTTGAGGTATCTGATCTTAACTATTGTCCTCCTCTTCATATTCTTCTTCCAACACCTTCCTTAGATCACCCTGATACTCCTCAAGATGTGGCTAAAAAGGTGTATGTCCAGTTAATGAATTCCAAGAAATAAATCTTCAAACCCATTCTGAGAAATGCTCTCTCTAAATATAAATGTCTTTTTCATTATAGTAATAAACATTTACTTGCTGACTGCGTGCATTTCAAGCTATATGTTAGAGAAAGAGTTTCTTTGGGAATTATATCTCATTCCCGTGCAATATTATAATTTCTTCATAATTTTGATATAGGGAATTCCCCTCATTCTTCTATAAGTTAGATTGCATTTCTCCTCTTTTCTATTCACTAGGGGAAAGAGGTATCTTATTCCAGTCCTCTAGGATCCATTCTACTCTTAGCATATTTTTGTGTTGAGTTTAATCGATTATTCTTTCTATATTCTATCCCTATAAATCATTCGTGATATCTTTTCTAAAACATTTGTTTTGTAAGGATATCTCTTTGCTATGAAATCTCTTGATATAAATTGATATATCCCTTGCCTACACACCTGGGGGGCAAGGTAAGTTCTTTTTTCTTCTATCTAAGGAGCCACTTTCCTTAGCTTAGTGGCGTGTGTTTATCTTACAACATTATTTCTTCATAAAGATTGATCTTTTGACTATTGATACCCTCTTATATGCGAGGTGATTGTCCTAGGTCATCGCCTCTTCTTTATTTTGTAAACTATGTTTCTGATAAACTCTTTCTCTTACTTTGGGTTAGAGTTTGATTCCTTCATCCGAGGATTCCTCTTCCTCTTGATTATAGGGGGCTTTTGATTGAATCTTTGTTCCCTCTTTTCTTTAGAAGATGACATTTTATCCTAAGCACTCGTGACTCCTCTATGGTGAGGGTCTTCTTGATGAGATCTCTTCCCTCTTGAGGATCCTTTTTCCATAAGAGACATATTCATTTCACGATTATCTATGTTCTTGGATGTAAGGGTCAAGGCTCTTCACTAAGAATATGGTATACATTTTTGTCAAGCTAGATATCTCCTTACCTTGTGAAGTAGGTATTCTCTTTTCTCTTCCTTATCTTGCCTAGTGGTTAGTCATGATAAGGAGGGGGGAATATATAGGGTCTCCCTTTTACTATAGTTTACATTTATTTACATTTTTTAGCATGCTAAATCCTTGGAAGGTAACAAACAGAAGTTGCTAAATCCTGAAGAGACGCGCATTTTTACTTTTTACTTTTATTTTTGCTAAATCCTTGGAAGGTAACGCACATAAGTTGCTAAATCTGGAAGAGATAAACATCCTTTTTTAATTTTTACGATATGCTAAATCCTTGAAAGGTAACACACATAAGTTGCTAAATCCTGAATGGACACGCATTTTATATTCCATAGTGATACAAGAATGTAGATCTATGGGTATTTTCAAAAGCTGTCAGAAGACGCATTTACAATTACAAGAACAGTTTATGGGTGAAATTGTTTGGGCTCTCCCTCCTTGGTGATTCATAGTAAGATGGGAATCTTACTAGGTTAGGTAATCACTTTTTCTTTTCTCTCTTTCACTTTCATGCTAGTAGGATTAGATCATGAAGCTATGTTATCTATGGTGTTGTTCTTCTTACTTATGTAGTTATGTATGTTTTCTATGATTGATTGCTCTTTATATTCCATATATTTATGTATGTATGTTTATTTATAATCCTTTTTCTAAGGAATCATGTCCTTGACTTAGTTATTTTCTACTTTGTTGCAATCCACCGGTGTCTTTCTTCTAACTTTACCGTGAGCATGTTTGATTTCCATACTCTCGCTAAAGTGGGGCTTAATGTATCATCTTAAAATGGAAGAACTTCCATGATAATAATTTTTAGCCCTCCTTAGGGGATTTTTTTTACCTCCATCATATCATCCTCCCATTTCTGCATCATCCCCTTCTTTTGTGCCCGATTAGTACCCTGATTGGGCCTCTTCGGGCACCTTCTAACCCACCTGGCATGTTTTCCAGGGGTTCTGACCCCCTGGGTCAAGTTCAACCTCAACCTTGACCTAGGTTAGGGTCAACCTAAACCTTGACCTAGGTTAGGGTCGACCTTGACACTGACCAGGGTCCCCCTTTCAAATTTGGAAGCTTGTCGGTTGCCGGGGGTAATCCAAAATTTAATTTTCCCGCTTCCGGGTTGACTGTTTCGGGTTCTGAAGTCCTCTCCTAGGGGTAAATTATTTAATGGAAATTTAATTATCCTATTTTTGCCTCCTTAGAATATTTTTCCCTAGTTTCATATGAAAGGGAGCCTTCTCCTCTCATTTTCTCTAATGATTTATCAAGTAACAAGCGCTAAGGCAACTAAGCATTCAAAGGACATTTATGCATCCATTATTCCAAATATTCCCAAGATTTCAAGGTTTTCAAGTCTTCTTCTCAAGCATTCAAGTTCTCCATTGAAGATCAAGGATTCAAGCTTCCAATCCCTTGAAGGGATTAGGTTCAAGCATTCAAGATTCATCATTCAAACCCAGATGTAGCCATCATGGTGGTGTGATCTTCCTTCAAGATCCTTTGTACATCCTCAAGACTCTTTCATGATCTCTTCAAGGTGGATTTAAAGCATAAAATCATGGAGGTTTATGTTTTCTAAAGTCCAAGCTTTCATATTTACATACTTGCATACATTTGAATTATAATTGCATATCTATTGAATATCATAGCTTCATTGTTAGATTCAATTCTACTACTTGCTAGCATACTATACTTTATTGATTTCAAGGTTAATTCCTAAATTAGGGTTTGACTAAGGAAAACCCCTCCCCCACAATAAACAAACCTCTTTTTCTTGTAGGTATAGGTTCAGGACTGCAGATTCATACTTAGATCTGGATACCCTTTTCAGCTTTCTGTCAGGCTTCGCGAACAAATTCTCTGTCAAACCTGTGCAGGTCAAGGTCGACATTATTAGGTTAGGGTTGACATTTGTGGGTCAATTTTGACCTTTTTTATAAGATGGTGTGGGATCGTAAAAATATTTCTGGTTTTGTTTGTCTCTACATTCCGGTTCTGGGTCATACTTCATTTTTTCTAGAAATAGAGTACAAACCTCAGAAAATAGCATTCTTTGATCTGTAATTCTTTAAGGTTAGTACATTTCTCCTATTTCTTCAATTAATGTCATATATCATATCTATATATTCAATTAATAGAATTTAAGATCTTCTTCTTTACTCTCATTTCCAAATGGTTGATTCATTTGTGCATTAATCCCTCTTTTGGGTTGATCAACTTGGATCTTCCATTTGTGCATTTGAGGATAGAAGAAGAGCATCTTATCTTATCCCTAATAGCAATTGGGTGATTCCCACAATAGTGGGTTACACTTTTTTGGAGGAAGAAATTCCTCACAAATCTGCGAGGTGGGAGGATTTAGTCGGGTACTTTCGATAGAAAGTACCTGATTGTTTCGATCGGAACATTAATAGTTTCGATCGAAACTACCTTTTTTGCTTAGTTTCTATCGAAACTAACCTAGT
>MU228093.1:3192542-3210006 GCA_018584345.1 Thuja plicata
GATCGAAACTAATTAGTTTCAATCGAAAGTACTTTCTATCGAAACCCCCAAAATTGAGGCTATCTGCAAAGGCTAACAAAAATCTACAGTTTTCATGGCTTCGGGGCTCAAGCGCAGGGCTCAAATGGAAGAATAGGGACACCTCCTTTTGCATCACATAAGTACTCTGAATGAGCTTTCTAACGAATATAGATTTGACAAATTTTGAATTAATTAAGTCTATGTATTTTGACGTGCATCGGATGTAGGTTTTTTATCCAATATAAACTTCCAAGTTTGACGTTCAATGAAAAATAGTAGAAAAGAGAAAAAAAAATTTGAAAAATGATAGTGCCCTCCAGCTTTGAGTCTTCTTTCTATATAAATAATAATAATTTAATTTTGATAAATACACAAGTTATTAGCTACGCAGTCAACGTATGTCACAATTACAGTTTACTCTACTTCAAACATTCATAAAATATGCAATAATCATGATAATGTTATCAAACCAATTGCATGCCCTCCATATGGATGTTACAAAACCAAATTTGAAATAAGCGCATTGATATCTATTTTATAAAAAAAGTTATGTTGTACGAAGTCATTGTACCTTTTTGAAAATGACGTTTTCAGCAACATAGCAGTTTTAGTGGGAGAAAAAAAAACCATTAAAATCAATTCAAAAAAAAATAAAAAAAATATATTCAGAATCCAGACAGAAAATCCTAAAAGACTCTAGTTTACTTCATCTTTTGATTTCAAACAGTTTAACGACAATATGCATCCGAATGTGAACGTTTTTCTCAAAATGTA
Organism: Thuja plicata; assembly: GCA_018584345.1. NCBI lineage: Eukaryota > Viridiplantae > Streptophyta > Pinopsida > Cupressales > Cupressaceae > Thuja > Thuja plicata. Next base: position 3,193,338 of record MU228093.1, read on the forward strand.
GACTTCAATGTCCGTTTAGGCAAAAAAGTGTAACCCACTATTGTGGTATCACCCAATTGCAATATACAATCAAAAAAATTCAATTTAAATGTAAAGATTAGGAAAATACACAATCAAACCCTAATAAAACTAAATAAACACAAAAGAAAAAAAAATTCTTCCTTTACAATCATCCTTGTCTGAAAAATAGTTATCAACCAACAGAGATCAGAATAATGGTCACTAACAAATCACTTGTGATTTGTTAGAAACAATTTAAAATAATGAATTTGTGTTACTATATTATGGTACTTTGACCCATATATTTTTGTCTTTGATAATGGATGTATTTCCCGAGGAGTTGAATAGCTTTATCATTTTTAACAGGAACATCGACCATCTTCTATTACCATATTTCTTTGTAATAATTCCTCACAATGTGTATGCATGTATTTCTCTTTCTTAGTATCTCATGACGATAACATTACTTTATCATCAAACAGATCCATAATCGCCACCCTTGAAACCCTACATGGAGATGTCGATGACATATCAAACGATAATCAAATCCCTAAGATGAAATACAAATAATATTAAAATATAAAATGACAAAAGGAAATCCCAATCATCACTGCCACTCGGGCACTCTATCTTCTTACCATCGAGGACATGTTTCAAGATCACGTAATGCCTTGAAGAGTAAAATTTGTGCATCTCTGATTTGAGGCATTACTCCTATCGTTGATGATTTCTGTTATTTGACAGAAGATGATATTTCTTAGACCACCATGGGCCCAGTACACTTGTCATTCAGGTGTAATTCCTTAATGGTTAGATGTCAATCACTTTTCCTTCAAGGCATTACATTGTCCATCTGATCAATTTGATCTTGATCGGTCTTTACTTCATTCCTTTTTTTCTCAGCCTGGCCCATCATGGACACATGTCTTAAATGTGTAATGTCTTAATAGGTATATTGTGAGAAACTTTTATTCAAATATTTACACCTACAACTTGATCAAATAGGACCTTCTCAATCTTTACCTCAGTCTCTGACCTTAGCTCTAACTTAGCTTTAACCCTAGGTATCTGAACTCCTTTATTTCTCCAAGTCACGAGACCATTTCCTTAACTCTGGATTCATTGCAAGATGATGCAAGAACCACAAGATCCAAAAAATGATCTATGGTCTACGTTAAATGTCTGAATCTTAAGAGCATATTCCTTTCCCTTTCATGATCATGCAACTCAAACAATCTCAAAGTTGTTGAATGAAAAATAATGTTCCATTGTGATTGTGAGATTAGGAGACAGCCACGAGATCAAAAATTGATCAATGATGCATAATTCATCCTTATAGACTCTAAAATAATCCTGACTTTAACTTTACTGAAACTCTTATTCATTTTGAGATGACACGACTGAAGAAATCTTGTAGTATTTGGCTTAACCATGGTTTAATTTAGAGACTTAGTGCAAGCCATAAGATTTTATCTTGGGGGTCACGATTCCATCCATAACTAACTCTGAACTGAACTTGACTTTAACTTCCTTGACCATGATTCATTCCGAGATTCAGCGACTGAAAGAAACTCCTAGTCACTAGGAGATAGCTAACCCAAGGGTTTTATGTGAGACTTCACGCCAACCACAGGATTAGAATTGCAACGACGGCTTAGATCTTAACTTGGCAGGCCCATCTTTTACTTTACCTCACTTGAAATTTAAGCTTAGTCCATCTGGAGATCACTCAACTGACTGGGAACTCAAAGTTGTGAGATTATTTTCTAACCCCAGAGTTTATCACAAGACTTCATGCTATCCACAAGAGCTGATCTAAATCAATGGCTTGCCCCTAATCTCCTAAACTTTTATAACTTCTGACTTTGTCTCAAGGCTTAGCACAAACCACTAGATCTTATATGAATCAAAGATCCTCGTTAAGTCTCAGAATCTTTCACTTAACCCCAAGATGATATGGCGATCACGTGACTAAGACAAAAAGAAAACCATGTCTTTAACTCTAAGTCAGATTATGCGATCACATGACTAAAGCAATCTCAATGTCACAGGATGATTTAATTGACCCTTGGTTTATCACGAGACTACGTGAGAGCCACAAGATCAACCATCGCTATTAAGACTTCAAAGAAAGAACTTAACCTTAAATCTATCTAGAAATCACGTGACTGAAAGGAATTCTAAACCAGACTTTAAATTTGAATTTATCTGGAGATCATGAGATAGACTGAGTCACTGAATCTCCTGATGTTTTTACTAACTTTGGCTTCATCATGAGACTTAACACACAACACACGATCAAAAATAAATCAATGGATCGTGTTAAGTCGCTAAATGAGAAATAATATTCCCTCTGTATTGAACCCTGCCCAACCAAGATCTTATTCGACACACATTTGTTGGGCGTGATTCCTTAATGGATAGACAAGGTTCAAATTTTGTTTGAGGAAACACATCAACTGTCGATCTACGCTGAGTTTTAACTGTCAGACTGATCTGCACAAAAGTTTGAAATAAGTAAAAGACCACAAAAAGAGAAGCAAAGAATATATTTATGAATTTAAATATGAATATGTAGGATGAAAAGAATAATATGATATACAAAATAAAAATAGACGTAAGAGATAAATAAAATCATACATGAACACGTAGAAAATGAAAGCATAAAAAAAATAATGATACAAAGGATACTTCCCTGAACCATTTTCATGTGCCCACCATCTCCTTCATCCTTTTCTTCACTTTCCTTCTTACTTTTTGACTCTTTGTAACCTAATGTCATTTCTTTATTTCTTTTGTAAGTTCTTTGAATAGTTTTTGGTGTCTTTTTCTCTTCCTTATCCTTAATAGAAGTATTGGAGGTAGATGTAGATTGTTTCAATACTGAACTCCTTGTAACTCTCTAAGGTGTAACCTCTTCTACTTCAATTCTCTTATACTTCACTTCTACAATAGGGATACCTGCTTCCTCACTCACCATTTCCTTTCTAAGTCTTGTCATAATTTCAAGTGTAATACCACTCATCTTGGCCAAATTGTCAACTTTTTTTCTAATCTTCCTTTGGATTACCGATGTTTTTAACTCATTGTATATTTTTAATGATGACTCTTCATAAGTACCAAACCTAGGTCATGAAGTATCAATTGGTTTATATAAAAAACATCACCATGAATAGTCACTAGGTCACCATACATTTCATAATGCATAGCAGGTATCTAGCATGTTCTAGGTTGCACTTCTTGCAACATGCAAGTATCTGTATCTACTAGAAAACATATATCATCTTTATACTTCTCAATAATATTTGTTGGGATTATCTCTCTTAGGTAAAGTTTACTTTGAAAATATTTGAAGTATCCCCACATAACTGAATCAAAATTATTTTCTAAAGTCCTTATGCATTGTTTAATCTACATTTCTATCATTCTATCCTTTGACCATGTAATAGAACCTATTCTACGGTATATGCACAAAGATGGGGGACCAAAAAGGTGCCAAAAAAATGTTTGGTCCCCCAAAAGCAATAAGGCATACACCCTATAGCATGCACTCACTATAGGGTGCACGTGTTATGGCTTGGATTGCCCAAGCCTGAGGCTTGGGAAATCAAAGCCAATAGCTTTTGCATACTATAGCATGTACGCGCTATGTAACATTATGAAAATTATTAAGAGAGGGAGGAAGAATGTCGAACAGGCCCTACCATATCACTACTAGCACTAGGTCAATACATAAAATGTAACATTTAAGTATCTATTACATACTATTCCTTTCATTTTATGTATATACTTTCAAGATGTTTGAGAGTGTTTTCATCTTCATAGGAGTTAATATAAAGATTATGGATTTTGAGGGTTTTTTAGGAAATTTCAGACGTAGCCAAATTTCATGAATCAACACATTATCTTCAAAATGATTTTCAGTGGACTATTGATTATAACCTAAGCCCTTGACTTGATTAAGGACACTCTTCAGGGTTCTAAGTGGTTTTAATGTATTATAAGAGGTCATAATAGGTCCTAAGTGGTCCTAGGTCCCCTTAGCACCCACTATCACTCCTTTAGACACATTAGGTCCTCTTAAGACCCCTTAGAACACATTAATCATAATGGGACACAGTAATGGCATCTAATGTGTTCGAATGTGTACTAACATTACATAAGGGGATATAATGGGTTCTAAGTGGTCCTAGGAACCCTTAGGACACATTACAAGCCCTTAGGACCCATTAGGACACATTAGGACTTATTAGAACCCCTTAAAATACATTAATAGTCATTGGACCCATGAGAGAGAGAGAGAGAGATCATTAATCACTGTAGGACACTACAGAGTTCTAAGTGGGTCTATTGTATCATAAGGGGTCATAATTGGTCTTAAGTGGTCCTACAACCATTTAGGAACCATTAAAACCCCTTAGGACCTATTATGACCCATTACAATCTTTTGGGACACATTATGAACTCTTAGGACCCCTTCGAATTCATTAATCATTGTAGGACACACTAATGGGCTCTAATGTGTACTAAAATTTCCTAAGGGGTTCTAATGGGTTATAAGTGGTCTTAGGAACCCTTAGTACCCATTACAACCCCTTAGGACCCATTATAGCACATTAGGATCAATTATAACCCCTTAGATAACATTAATAGTGATAGGACGAGAGAGAGAGAGAGAGAGAGAGAGAGAGAGAGAGAGAGAGAGAGAGAGAGAGAGAGACAGAGAGAGGTGAGGACCCATTATGACCCCTTACCATACACTAATGAATGGTAAGGGGTCTTAAGGGGTCCTAAGACACATTAATTGTTTTGAGGACCCCTTATGACCCCTTATGGCCTTGTAGGACCCCTAAGATGCATGGTAAGGGGTCCTAGGACAAATTAATGGGTCGTAGTACCCCTTATGACCTATCTCTCTACATATTAGGTGTAGTAGGATTGTTAAGGGGTCTTACGACACATTAATGTGTCCTAGGACCCCTTAGACCCTTTACAACCCCCTAGGACCCCTTACCATATACTAATGAATGGTAAGGGGCCCTAAGGTGCCTAAAGGGGTCCTAATACACATTATTGTGTCCTAGGACATTTCATGACCCCTTACAAACTTTTAAGACACCTAATATGCATGAAAAGGGGTCCTAAGAAATCATAAGGGATCCTAGAACCCTTTATGACCCCTTAGGACCATGGAGGATCCCTCTCTCTAAATCTTAGGGATTGTAAGGTTTTTTAATGTGTCATGGGACTTCTTAAACCCCTTAAAACCCCTAAGCACACCTTATCATATAGTAACAAATGGTAGAGGGTGTTAAGTGGTTGTTAGTGGTCTTAAGGGGTCCTAGGACACATTACTGTGTTAGAGGACCCCTTAAGACCCCTTACAATACCTTACAATAAGCTAATGAATTATAAGGGGTCCCCAATGGTCTTAAGGGGTCCTAGGACACATTATTGTGTTGTAGGACCCTTTAAGTCCCCTGAGTACCCTTACCATACAATAATTTATGGTAAGGGGTCTTAAGGGTTCCTATGGCACATTAATTTTTCCTAGAACCCCTTATGACCCCATAGGACCATTTAGCACACCTAAGACATAGGTAAATGGGTCATAAGGGGTCCTAGGACCCCTAATGATTCCTTAGTACCCTTTAGGAATCCTCTCTCTACATCTTAGGTGTCATAAGGGTTGTTAACTTGACCTAGAACACATCACGATGTCGTAGGACCTCTTAAGACTCGTTAGGATCATTTACCATACACTAATATATGGTAAGATATCATAAGATATCTTAGGGTGTTCTAGGACACACTAATGTGTTCTAGGACACATTAATGTGTCCTAGAGCCCCTTATGACCCCTTAAGACACTTTAGGATCACTAAGATTTATGATAAGGGGTTGTAAGGTGTCTTAAGGGGTTATAAGGAGTTTTAGGGCATATTAATGTGTCCTAGAACCCCTTATCACCCCTTACAACCCTTCAAGACCCATCTCTCTACACCTTATGGGTCGTAAGGGTTGTTAAGGGGTCCTAAGACACATTAATGTGCCCCATGACCCCTTATACCCCTTATCACCCCTTAGGATCCTTTACCATACACTAATGAATGGTAAGGGGTACTAAGGTTTCCTAAGGGTCAAAAGGGGTCCTAAGACACATTAATGTGTCCTAGGACCGCTTCTTAACCTTTAGGACCCTTGAATACCCCTCTCTAGATAGTAAGGATCATAAGGGTTGTTAAGGTATCTTATGATACATTAATGTGTCCTAGTACCCCTTAGACCACTTACAACCCCTTAAGATGACTTATCATACACTAGTGAATTGTAATGTGGCCTAAGGGGTTATAAGGGGTCTTAAGACACATTATTGTGTCATAGGACCCCTTATGACCCCTTACAACCTTTTAAGGCCCTTAAGATGTATGGTAATTGGTCCTAAGGGGTCATAAGGGGTTTTACATCCCTTATGACCCTTTAAGACCCTTTACCATACACTAATGAATGTTAAGGGGTCATAGAAGGGGTCGTAAGGGGTCTTAAGGGATCCTTAGACACATTAATGTGTTATATGATTCATTATGACCCCTTACAACTCTTTAGCACCCCCTAAGATGTATGATAAGGGGTCCTAAGTGATCCTAGGACATATTAGTATTCCCTAATATGTCTTAAGCTATCATAAGGAGTTTTAGGATGCATTAATGGGTCCTAGGACCCCTTAAGACACCTTAGTACCCATTAGGAACCATAAGAATACATATTCGGGTTCCTAGTACACATTAACGAGTCTTAAGGGGTCATAGGACACATTATTGTGTCTTAAGAAACCATAAGACCCCTTGCAACCCCTAATATGTACTCTTAGGATTCCTAATGGGTCATAAGGTGTCATAAGGGATCGTAGGATGCATTAACCGGTCCTTGTAATCCTTAAGACACCTTACAATGTCTAAGTTCTACTCTTAGGCTTCTTTAAGGAGTTGTAAGGGCCATAAGAGGCTAAATGACACATTAATGGGTCCTAGCACCCCCTAAGACACCTTACAACCCTTAATATGTACTCTTAGGCTTCCTAAGTGGTCATAAGACACAGTAATGTGTCATAAGACCCCTTGAGAAACCTTACGACCACTTAGGAACCCTAAGAATACATCTTAGGGTTCCTAGTACACATCAATGGGTCTTTAGGGGTCATAAGACATATTACTATGTCTTAGGAGACCATAAGACCCCTTACGACCCCTAAGATTTACTCTTAGGATTCCTAATCTGTCATAAGGGGTCATAGGACACATCAATGGGTCATGGGACCCATTAAGACACCTTATGACACCTAATATGTACTCTTAGGCTTCCCAAAGGGTTGTAAGGGTTCATAACAAGTTGTAGGAGTTTTTAATGTATCATAGGACCCCTTAAGACACCTTACGACCCCTTAAGAACCCTAAGAATACATCTTAGGGGTCCTAGTATAGATTAAGGTGTCTTAAGGGGTCATAAGATGAATTAATGTATTTTATGACCCTATAAGACTGCTAAGATGTACACTTAGGCTTCTTAAGGGGTTGTAAGGTGTCATAAGGCATTGTAGGATGCATTAATGGGTGTTATCACCCCTTAGGACACCTTAGCACCCCTTAGGAACACTAAGAGTACATATTAGGGGTCCTAGTGCACATTAAGGGGTCTTAAGGGGTCATAGGACACATTACTATGTCTTAGGACCCCTTAAGACCCCTTATGACCCCTAAGATATATTCTCTCTCCTTCTCTCTCTCTCTCTCACACACACACACACACACACACACACACATATATATATAGAGAGAGAGAGAGAACATTTTTTCTTGTGTGCTCCTTATCGGGTTTGCACGTGGTTCAATAATGATAAAATCAAACATCATGATATTGTAGATCTCTCTAACAGCTATCTAACCATGTACTTTATTTTGAATCCTCATTATGTCAAGCTTTTGATCTCTAATTTCTTTTCTATGTATGTCTATTTTTGTCAAAAACCAACGTATATTCATTTGGGCTTAGATTTTGGCTCGTTCATCAAATTTTGAAAAAAATTACATTTTCAGAAACTAGACTCCATTCTACACACTTTAAAAAAATAATTTTTTATTTTCAATTCGTTTTCAATGATTTCTAGGGGGAGCACAAATAAATTTCATGTTTTCAAGATTTGTCCACTTCGAAAAATGGAAAAAAAATCACAATTTCATCAAAAAATTAGTAGAAAAATTTGGGATAAACTAGGTGGTGTTAGCTAATTTCTCACTGGAGTGATTAAATTTTTTCTTAAAGTTAACATTTTAGGGGGATCACACTAGACACTATGTTATGTTTTTCACAAAAAATAGGACCACTTTTTGTGCTCCCCCTTTTTAAGGGCCTTAATATCCACCATTTATAAAATAAATTAGTAGTTTAGAAACTAGATTTGAAGTAGAACAACTCTTGTTTTTGTGACATTTTAGAATTTTGAGTGTAGCTATCCTCAATTTCTGATTGAAGTTTAGAGTTTGCTGATTTTAGAGAAAAAAAAAAGTGGCATCTTATACAACCTTTTTGGTCCCCCATCTTTGTGCACTTACCCTCTAGGAAAATGATTCCGCAAGTAAAATAACATACATACCAATAGTGGTCGATGTATAAATGTCTATTTCTTATCTTTCTTGACCTTCTCCATGTTCACAAATAATTGACTCCTCAACATCTCACAAAGATCATATTTTGCATTTTCCTTCACCATTCTATATGTAGCATGAATAGCTCCACCATGTACACTATTGAATCAACTAGATTGATATACTTTGTAACCTATCACCATTTAAGTGAATCTCACTTCCTTGTGAGTTATATCCTTCATAGTCATCACTCTATGATCCTATTTGAATTTGGTTAGACAAGTAACCAGATTTGCAACAATACTTCATAGAGTAGGGGTTTCACCAGTTCCACAAAATATAGGAACTCTATGGATTAACACTTTTAATATCTTGAGAGGCTTATCTAGCCAAAGAAATCATGTAATCTTCCCAAAACATATGTTATCCATTCTGGATGAAATGAGCCAGGTATCTCAGTAGCGTAAGAAAAACCTTTTTGAACTAGATGCATGTGTTCATCTTTTATCTTCACACCATCGCTCAAATTAAGAAAGTCGTAGATTTCATCAGTTCCCAATTATTTAAATCTTCAATAAATGAATGAACAAATATCTTCAATTTACAATACACCATAGGATATTGAAGAAAGGATGCCCATTGGATCATTTTTGTTTTCCTTCATTGGGTGTCACTTGAATATGGTTCGTCGATCATTAGTGATGTCTACTAAAACTAGGGTATCCATGATGTTAACAATTAATCAGCAAAAACAATGATTCATATAAGTCTATTCTCAATTCAAGCTATAACCTTGACTCTACTGGTTAGAGCCTCTTGTGCGAAATATTAGTCCACAAACACAAATAGCTCACTTATGGAATTTATCCATAAGTTCTCCAATAAAATTAATTAGAATGCGAAGTGATAAAAGCATTTAATTTCTCATATATATAACATTCAAGAATGTAGTTGTTTGACATAAAGGTCAAATAGTGCTTTCCACCGATGATGACGGTTAAAACATAACACTCAATATATGCACACAAACACTTTTAGCTTCACTATCCATCATTAATTCATAAATATGCATCTCAAAATGCATATGAATCTTACCTCTCATGAATTTAGGAGATCGATAATTGATTTGACTTTAAGTGCTCCCCCTAAGAAAATATTATGCTTATTTTACCAATAGGTTCTCCACATTTCCTGAACTTGTGGAGTTCTCAGTTAGTTCTGACAAATTCAATTCTCCTTTCCTCACCCATCTCTTCTTCATATCATTCCTTATTTCATCAGCATTTACATTTTCTTTTCCTTTGGCCTTTTCATCATTGTTCACCAGTTGAACTCTAGTAAAGTTTCTTTCTCTACATGACCTAGCAAGATGACCAACCTTTTTACAAACATAACAGACAATACATGTTGGATTCTATGTACCTACATTGTCTATATATGAACTCAATCTATAATTCATAGTTGTATATCCATAGTTGTGACATTTAGAACAAGTAACATCTAACTGGTTACCTTGATTGATAGGTCTATAACTGTTGTTGTCGTATGACCACTGCATGTTTTTTCTCATCCTACACTCATTATCTCTATGTCCAAACTTATTGGGTTGGTAACAAAATCCATGAAAATTTTAGATTTAGCAATGTAGTTATCAGTTCTGGCATATGAGTTTTCAGATCTAGCACTAGAATATCTAGGTCTGATATTTGGACTAATCAGTTTAAACCAACATATGTTAGAAATATGTTGTACCTTATGAAAATTTAAACATATCATTTAGTACCTTCTCTTTCCATTATTGATGTTTACCTTCGGTGTCAATTTTATTTCATCATTGATTTCCTTGGAGCCAGAATATTCACCTGCTTCAAATTTTATAAAACCTAAACCTTGTTTTTCTCAATTCATCCTCTGTTTTCCAAGTTGTTCATCCAGTTAAATAGAAATATTTCTAAATTTATTTATTATATCATTTGCATATTTCATTTCTTCTTTTAGCTTTTCATTCTCTTTCCTTATCCCTTCATTATCTCTTTCATTATCAACTTTTTGTTCATCTGTACCATGTCAGTGTTCTTTAAATGTAGAAATCTCCTGCTCTGATCAAAATAGTTGCTCCAAATTTTCTATTAGGCTTTCATCTTTAACATTTAGGGCATCTTCATCAATTTTTGTGGCACTCTCAGCAACCCTTCTTCTTTCAACTTCTTCAACCATCCCGACAGACTAGCTTTCAAGTTCTATTTTCAGATTTTCCACTTCACACATAAGTCCACTATTTCTATCCATGATATATGCAAGTGCTTCCTTGGATTCTTCAGATAAATTACCTTCAAATAGATTTTCAATATAGTCTTGAATTTCACTTAGCTGCTCAACAAGATCTCTTCTCTTAGCAAGGGAATGCCTCAGCTTATTCTTTAGTTCATTGATAACTTGGCTTGCATCCTGAAATTGCTTCTCATACCTGTACCTATCCATATTGACTTATAGGGATATTTTCCTCAAGTTGATAGAATTATCACCAAAAGGACCTAATCTCTAATACCAATTGTTGGATAAATTGTGACTGAGAGGGGGAGGGGGGTGAAACAATGCAAATAGGTATTGACTCAATTCATCCACCAATCTAATTAATTGCACAAGTAACCTCTTAAACTTAAAGCATGTGACTAAAATAAGAAAATAACAATAAATAGTATCAAGAATCCATAAATTTAACATACATAACACAAATATTTTTCACTTGGAAACCCTTATCAAAGAGAAAAAACCATGGTGGGGATGACACCCACAAGCCCAATAACTGCAATAAATGAATTTTCCATGTTAAGAGCTACCATTACCCTTTCTGAGGGTTCATCCTATTAAAAGTGATTAATATAGTGTTAGGAGTACAAAAAGATTATATATTATCTACCACACTAAGAGGATAAAAACCTCAATAAATAAATCACCCTGTTAAAATATTTATAAATAAGAACCTGTTAGAGTACACCTTGTTAGAATATTTAGCTTGTTGTAATTGTTAGGTAACAACAAGATTGTTGATTTGTAGAATGACATTGATTTCCTATCACATCCTTTTCAGATCTCTATATTATATACTCTATATATTCTTTCTTCTCTATGATCACACCTTCAACATGAAATCATTTAACGTTTATCACCAATAAAATTTTCAACCACAACAATAACTCTTGTAACTCTTTCTTCAATTCCTTAAATAAAAAATTTCCACCCCCTTAAGATTGATCTCCAAATTGATTTCCCATGATAGTACCATGTGTCAAATTGATAATATCAATGCAAAAATGAATTTACCATGACTGCATAATGTCAAGATAAGATCTCCAAGTTTATATCTCCAAGATAATAAATTATGCTTTAATATCTCCAATGCAATTCCTTAAATCTGTCTTAAATGCTTACATTGATCGTGTAAATAACAATACATTGGATGTATAACCTTTAATCCACATCATAATATCATTGAAATGATCATTGGGACCTCTATCACCACTCATCCAAATAATTTGTGATTGGAATCATAGATTCCTCATACCATATACATATTGTATCTCTATATGCAACATCTGAATCTTTCCTTAACTCGACCGCTACCACAATGTATTAATACTATCCTTTTGACCATTAGTTAACATAAATAGTTGAACTTCTCTTTCCTGGTCATATTCAATGCTTACCAATCACTGTAATCATGATGTTTGAATATATTCCCATGAATGACAACCAATTATGCATCCACTCATGACTGCTCTTCATATCATCTACAAAACTATAGCATAATACCAATATGTTTGGCACCAAATACATAAAATAAAACTATGGATACAAAAAATAAAACTATGGGGTTTATATTAGAATAAGAATCCAAACCCAAGTTTAGCCAAAACTTAGAAATCCCACCTCAATATGGGAAAATCCACCTCAATAGGAGCTTCACAGACCATGCACCATATAGAAAGAAAGAGAGTCCTCATGAAAATAAGGAATAATGAGGATGAGGCACTAAAACATGCCATCAAAACACCAAACATAAATATAGATGCCAACAAGAAATGAGCCCTTGAAGAAAACCAATATCTAATAGTCCCAGGTACAAAAGCACCTAAATTCTCACCTTATAAAAGGAAATAATGAAAAAACCAGACAAAATATGAGAAGGAAAAGAACACGCACTCTGACCAAAAGCTGGATAAGACTCTAAGAAGGAGAGAACCAGATCAGTGAAGGAAAAAAGAAGCCCTAACAGAAGAAGTTCAAGCTCTAGAAAACACCAAACCCCACAAACTATTTGGGTTTGGAGAAACAGAAAACCCCAGAAAGAACATTGGCCAAGGAACAAATAGAAGAAGAAGATGACAAAACAACAACCTTCACCATTTTAGCAACCACAAAATTGACTCCTCTGGCTTGAGACAGGAAAAAACTAAAACCAAGTTAGAAAGACCCTAGGGAACCTCCAAAGGGAATGCAAATAATCGGGTAAACAAGAAGAATACCATCTCCAAATAGAGGATGTACCACAAAAAGGAATCAATAAAATGAGTGCCATAGGGATGCCAACGATGGTGGAAAAAAAAATTCCCACCAATGGAAATCGCATCCCCGAGTAGGAAAGAAAAACATAACAACATCCTCTCACAAAAGATATGGAGGGGACATAGAAATAAGGGCATGAGGCCATATTAAATAAAAACCAGGGTCTCCACGACCCACTTGACCAACCCACCAAATTAAACCAGAAAAATCTACTCCAAAAATGATGGGAGGAAGTGGGTCATCGTCATCTTCCTCTGAATCTCCATCCTTCTCTACACACCCAGAAACCATATGGTCATCTTCTTATCCTCTCCCACTCGTATTTATTGTTCAATTTTAGAATTTATGTTTCTGATAAAATTAAAGTTTTAAATTTCACATTTGGAGAATAAAAATTCAAATGCAACTAATGAATAGTAATTTGAGGTGAATAGTAAGTGGAAAACAAAACCACTGACTAAAAAAATTAAATTATTAAATTATATTAATAGAGATGATAATTCCAATTCTATTATTGGTCATATGGTTTCAAACTTTGAAGTCCATCATATAGATTCACTTAATTTATTTGCATATATTTGGGATAATTTGAATAAAGGGTAAGAGTACAAACCTGTGTCACACTTTTATAAAGGAAAAGGACCACAGGAAGCAAATTGTTCAACTTTAACGACATAAAAATTTGCATTTGTATTTAGAATTTGAGGATGATGTAAACTGATGAAATGTGTAAAAATGCATGAATTGTATGCCTATAATTTTTTTAATTTTTTTTTAATAAGAATTAACATACTTTTTTTAATTTTTGAAGTCCATTTTTCAATTGCTGAAAAACTGCTGAAAATCTGGGGTCTAGTTCCCACCAAACAAGTATATGCAACTAATCTATTTTTCCTCTGATTTCAAAATATGTTATAGATAAAATGTATAGCTAGTGCATAAAACAAGAAAGATTGGTTTTCAATGTATGTTTTCTCCGTTATAACTGCTCAAAGTTGAACTTTATGAAATTGATAGTTTTCATCTTCCACCAAATTTCCCGTATCAAATCTACACTATTCAAAAAAAAAGTTAGGTATTCTTGAAGAGGACTCTCTCCTCTAGTGGTAAATATAAATTTAAATTTTTTTTGATATGATTTACTATTTTTTTACTTATTTGAAGCAACATCTTCTCGAATCTTAAAATACCTACTTTTTGTATTTTGAAATTATAATATATTAGATCTAATCAAAATAATGTAAAATTTATATGACAATAATCTTGACTCTGAGCTCTACAAAAGGGTATTTTTATATTTTTTAAAAACTATCATTAAAAAGACTAGGGGTTATTGAAACATCAATTTTTTGAAATAATTTTATTTCTTTGGTAATTGGTATAAAACATGCATTTTATAGACATTTCCAATTGGAAAAGTTTAACCACTTATCTAGCTTAGCTAGCATGAATCTACCTAGACCATATGTTTGAAAAAAAAAAAAAATTATTTAGAAATACTCAAATTTAGCTATGCTGTTAAGTGGTCCTGAAACATGACACAGCTTTGTGATTTTACCCTAAATAATTCAGAGCAAGAACAGTTAATGCAATTTTTTTCTTAAAACTTTAATTGTTTAGATTAAAAATAGAAGATAACATATAAGTAATCTAAGATCTCTCATAATGAATCTAGTACATGTTAAGGCTCCAGTAGATTATAGTGATGCTAAGGCCATCATGTGAAACACCTTTCCTTTAAAATATAATAATGTTATTTTTAAGCTTATGACATGTAACTAATTAAATGGTTGACTATATTAAGTTGAAGATGATGCAAGACATTAAATCAATTAATGGTTTGTATTTTCATTGATGTCAACTTGATATCATCTGTATGGTCATACACATAATGCCAAAGACTTCAGAGAATCAATGGAATAAAGGTTATGCCTTCAGCAATGCATAAAAGTCAAGTATTCACTAAGTGACAGACTACACCGACAGAGTGCAAACCATCGGTAAAGACAGAGATAAAGTCACAGTGATGCCCAACAAGCAAAAGACAGTGTTTCCTGATGAAGAAGAATCAAAAGATGCCCGACGAGCTAAAAATAGTGCTGCCCGATGAGAAAGATCCAATGATGCCCGACGAATAGAGATCCCGAAGCTAACTAAAGTTGCACTGACAGAATTGGCAGTTGTCACCGGTGATGAACTATAGAATTGACCGACAGAATCGAGAGATCAGAAAAAGACAAAATATCTAGCTGGTAGAGCTAAAAGATAGACTTAACTAGTTGCTTTATTTGTTTTATTCGACCATAGTTAGGTAAGTGATTGGTACAGTTGGCAAGAAGATAACTACGAGATAAATTAGGAGTTAAAGCAATAAATCAATTTGACTGGATTGTTTTTCATGCCAAGAATCAAGAATCAAGAATCAAGAACCTAGAATTAAGGAACATCATGTCTATATAAGAGACAAGCACAATTCACGTCAAAATGATGTGAGAAAGAAATCAGATACACGGGGGAGTGAACTGATAGAAGATGCTAAAGAGAAACTAATGAAGAATTAACTTCATACAGTCCTAATCAATCAAGCTGAGGGAGAGCTAAAGAATTCTGTAGACACCAATGAACAAAAAATCACAGCATCACAGAGCAGAAAGAGTTAAGTATAAAGGAATTGTATTGATACATTGATCAGAAAGATATTGTAAGTAAATAGATCTGAAAATCTGCAATTTAGTTGCATAAGAAACAGGTCATTTTGTTTCAGTTTAACCATTGAAGCATTAAGTCTCTTAACAGAACAGGACTTAACAGTCTTTTGTAATTGAGGTATATCCTAACATATTACCAGAAGGTTGACTCATGATAGTAGCACCAGTCTTACCTAAATCCTATTGACAATCTAAGAAGGAGGCTGATTCAAGGATGGTAGTAAGATTTGCATAAAGCCTATTGACAGTCATGAGACTGATTCAAGGATGGTAGCGTAGATGCAAGATACTTCGTGACAACCTATGTATTGAAAATATTCTAACAAGGTCACACTTAACAGTGTGTTTGTAACCTTTAACAGGGTTGGCTCCTAATAGGGCTCACTTTAGAAGAGTAAAAATTTGGGGTACCGGTCCCAGTTGCTTTTCCCTTAACAGGGTTTCCACATTAAAATCCTTGTGTTATATGTGTATAGTTCATTACTTTATTGTTTTACATTCTACATATGCATTTATGGATTGACTGGTATACTCTGCATATTTACTAAGTATCGGTAAATATAGTTTACTGCTTATTAGTTATCAAGGAGAATAAGGATAGACAAGGTAAACCGATAGACAGTTATTTGTTTCAAGTATTTCAAAGGCATGCATCTTGTTTGGACTTAATAATTTGAGAAGTATTGATTTGTCAATTAAAGTTTAAATTGGATAAATTTTTGAGGCCACTGATTCACCCCCCCCCCCCCTCTC
>MU228093.1:3214558-3249928 GCA_018584345.1 Thuja plicata
AAATAAGCACATCAAAATGAGTAGATTAGGGTGCATGTTATTTACTCATTTTTAGCTTAATCTGATGTTATTTGGTTTCTTTGTTGTTAGCTTAATCTCTTGCATGCTTTTCTTGTCATGATATGTTATAACCATCTAATGTTTGCATGTTTGAGCTTGCTCCCAACAGATTGAAGGATTCTGTATACACACTAAGATATCTAAAGAATAATGAGAAATTTGGCTTATGGTATAGAAGAGAAGGAAAATTTGAACTAAAAGTGTTTACCAACGCTGATTGGGATAAAAATCTTGATGACCAAAAGAGCACAACTGGAGGAGCATTCTTTATGGGTGACAGACTTATCACATGGATTAGCAAGAAGCAAGGATGTATCTCTCAGTCTACTGCAGAAGTAGAATATGTTGATGCTACTGCAAAATGCTCAAATATTGCATGGATCAAACAATTGCTGGAAGGTATGCATATGAAGATCAAAGAACCAGTAGTTATTTATTGTGACAACACTAGTGCAATAAATATTTCTAAGAATCCAGTCATGCATGCGAAGACTAAACACATTGCCATCAAATATCATTAATTAAGACAACAAGTTCAAGAGAAAGAAGTAATACTTGAATAAGTGCAATCAAAAGAACAATTGGCTAATATCTTCATCAAGCCACTGCCAAAGGATACATTTGAGTACCTAAGGAAAAGACTAGGGATAAAACCCATGTCTAACAGTCAGTAAAAGGACTGAGCATTACATCAGCAATATATTATCAGAATATCATTCATTACTGATGCAAGCACAATCTGAACTTCAAAGCTACATCTATATACAACAAGGTATATATCAGAACCAAGCACCAGACCAGATTGTTATATTAATGATGGATAAGGGAAATTCAAGGAATATATTATGGAAAGAAGAAATTGTTTGACAAAATGTCAGATATTTGTAAAATATTCATTTGGCATTGTAGTCAAAGGGAGAGAATGTTTCCATATTATCATCAGAAACTATTCATTATTAGATTACTCGAAATAGGGAGAGATCATATCCAAAGGGAGAGAATTGATATAAAAGTTGCAAATACAAGACACAGACATCAAAGAAGCAGAACAGTCAAAGAAAAAATTGACACCAATAGAGGTCACAACACATCAGAAGAAGAAAAAAGAAAGCTGCAAGAATCAAATCTAAGCTTACACAGAGCTTACTAGTGGTCAGACATTTTATTGGTTATCAAAACAAACTAATTGGTAATCTGATGAATCTCAACAATTATATTTCATATTGTATTAGAAATAGTATAGTGTGATAATATAGTATGTTGCCATCAATGCCAAAAGGAAAGATTGATGACATGTAACTAATTAAATGGTTGACTATATTAAGTTGAAGATGATGCAAGACATTAAATCAGTTAATGGTTTGTATTATCATTGATGTCAACTTGATATCATCTGTATGGTCATACACATAATGCCAAAGAATTTAGAGAATCAATGGAATAAAGGTTATGCCTTTAGCAATGCATAAAATTCAAGTATTCACTAAGTGAAAAACTACACCGACGGAGTGCACACCATCAGTAAAGACAGAGATATAGTCACAGTGATGCCTGAAAAGAAGAAGACAGTGTTGCCCGATGAAGCAGAATCAAAGGATGCCCGATGAGCTAAAAATAGTGTTTCTCGATGAGCAAGATCCAATGATGCCCGATGGATGGAGATCCCAAAGCTAACTGAAGTTACACTGACAGAACTGGCTGTTGTCACTGGCGATGAACTACAGAATTGACCAACCAAATAGAGAGATCAGAAAATGACAAAATATCTAGTTGGCAGAGCTAAAAGATAGACTTAACTAGTTGTTTTATTTTTTTTATTCAACCATAGTTAGGTAAGTGATTTGTATAGTTGGCAAGAAGATAACTACAAGATAAATCAAGAGTTAAAACCATAAATCAATTTGGCTGGATTATTTTTCATGCCAAGAATCAAGAATCAAGAACCTAGAATTAAGGAACATCATGTCTATATAAGAGACAAGAAAAATTCACCTCAAAATGATGCGAGCAAGAAATCAGATACACGGGGGAGTGAACTGATAGAAGATGCTGAAGAGAAAATGATGAATAATTAACTACATACAGTCCTGATCAATCAAGCTAAGGGAGAGCTAAAGAATTTTGCAAACACCGACAAACAGAAAAGCACAACATCAAAGAGAAGAAAGAGTTAAGTACAAAGGAATTGTATTGATACATTGATCAAAAAGATATTGTAAGTAAATAGATCTGAAAATCTACAATTCAGTTGCATAAGAAATAGGTCATTTTGTTTCAATTTAACCATTGAAGCATTAAGTCTCTTAACAGAGCAGGACTTTACAGTCTTTTGTAATTGAGGTATATCCTAACATATTACTAGAAGGTTGACTCATGATAGTAGTACCAGTCTTACCTAAAGCCTATTGATAGTCTAAGGAGGATGATTCAAGGATGGTAGTAAGATTTGCATAAAGCCTATTGACAGTCATGAGACTGATTCAAGGATGGTAGCGTAGATGTGAGATACTTAGTGACAACCTATGTATTGAAAATCCTCTAACAAGGTCACACTTAATAGTGTGTTTGTAACCTTTAAAAGGGTTGGCTCCTAACAGGGCTCACTTTAGAAGAGTGAAAATTTGGGGTACCAGTCCCAGTGGTTTTTCCCTTAACAGGGTTTCCACGTTAAAATCCTTGTGTTATATGTGTATGGTTCATTACTTTATTGTTTTACATTCTACATATGCATTTATAGATTGACTGGTATACTCTACATATTTACTGAGTATCGATAAATATAGTTTACTGCTTATCGGTTATCAAGGAGAATAAGGATACACAAGGTAAACCGACAGACAATTATTTGTTTCAATTATTTCAAAGGCATGCATCTTATTAGGACTTAATAATTTGAGAAGTATTGATTGGTGGATTAAAGTTTAAATTGGATAAATTTCTAAGGCCACTGATTCACCCCCACTCTCAGTTATTACTAACATGAACTTAGTCAAATAACATCACAAATTCTAGAAGATATGGTTTTAACTCTTCTAGAAGAAGAAAAGAGTACCAAGGAAGACTTAGATGTAAATCTATAACTAGATAAAGTACTATATTCAAGAAGTAGTGATAAATGGTCAAGTAAAAATTAAACATAATGCATTTTTCTATTGTAATAAAAATGGATCACGCTATTAGAATTCTAATATGGGAAAGAAATAATCAAGAGGGGGGGTGAATCAAATCTATAAAAATTCTTCAAATTCTAAACAAACTGATTCAACCATGTATTCATAAACATAAACTAAAATGTTGTAAAGATTAACATCTAATTATGAACACATAACCCAAAGATTTTGGTAACCTGGAAACCCTTGAAGGTAAAACTGGAGTGGGGATGACACCCAAAAATATTCACTACTGCAATAATAAAATGTGCCTATTAGGGCTATGAAGTTTTGATCACTTCTAATGATCTACCCTATGAGAATCTGCCCTGTTAAGAGCTCACAAACTTATACAATCTACCTTTTTAAAGGATTTAAAATTACAACAAAGTAAGCACTCAGTTAAGAGATTTGCAAAGACATGTTAGGACCACTATATTAAGATATTTACCATGATTCACTTGTTAGAATGTATCAATACCTGATCCTTTGGTCTACACTACAAATGCTGATAATGGATCTCCTCTTTCCAACTCTTAACTGATCTCTCAATCTAATTTATCTATCTTCTACTCTTCACTACTCTGCTAGGTCACTCTATTTGGTCAATTCTTTAGATATGAAAACCATGCATATACACCCAATCTTTGCTCTTCACATCCACATCCAAACATACATACTTCCGTACACATACAGATACACACACATATGGATTAGGGTTTGAAGCATCCCATATATAGATCATCCAAATCAAGATCAATGATCTAGATCCATCATCTTTTTCCTCTTAGGCATCCCTAATTTTGATTGGTTGCATGGCTTGCATAGGGAGCCATGATCATAAAAATAACCCATAATTAATGTATTGAATCTATGTTCATGATTATTAAATTTTCCATAGAAATTGGCCAAAATGATTTATCTTTGTGTTTGTGCCATTCAAAACACATATACAAAAATTTTTTTACTCGGCATAACCAAACAATGGTGCTCGGTCAATACTGTCTCACTCGACATAACTATATGATGTCGCTCGACACTAACTCTTCTATTAAACTTGACAATCGTTCTTCTCAACATCCATTGAGTACTTGATGACCTCTAACTTTCTTGGTAGTAACTACTACTTGGTCTCAGCCTTAGGGGGATTGCTCAGTCGCACTAATGACCAACCAACCTACCTTGATTATGACTAAGTGTGGGACACTAATAAATAACAAAACTTGGAGATCAACAATCTCCCCGTTTGTCATTAGTGGCAAAAAAACTTTGTCACGAATCTTCAATCCTTTATAAAAACAATATAGCACTCAAAAGAACTTAGAACACAAATCAGAACTCCCCCTAGGATTTTGACTCATTTTTTCTCCATAAACACTTCACTACCTATACAACATATTTACATACATACTTACATTTTGCCTTTTGAATCTTATGACATTTATGCCTCATTTTTGTTAGGCTTGTCACTTTTCTCTGTTAGGGTCATTGGGCTCAAACCATACTTATCTAAAAATGGTTTATGGATCTGTAATATCATTTCTAATGTATTATCTGAACTTGTCCTTATAGATTCCAAAACTTGAAATTTGATTTCTAGCTCGGGAGCTAGATCCATCAGACTCTCTACAATGTTCAGGGGTGGATCTTTATGTGTTAGTTCCTTTGCCACTTTTAACTCTTTCTGCATAACCTCCAAATGAGGTATCACAATTTTTTTAATTGAAATAAATGTTGCCCTTATTCTTCCGTCATTAGCCATAAGCTTAGATAGTCTCCCTTGGGCACGTGTCAACCTACTCAAATAAAAAGAGATTGAACTTGCATCCATTCTAAGTGACTGTCCTGCTGAATTCAAATCTATTTGTAGCTTCTGAATAAGCTGTTGATTCTCCTTTGTAAAGAATTCAATATCACATAGTTGTTTGTACAAAGAGAGGACATTCTCTATCACTTCTTCTATGTTTCTTACCAAAAAAAAAAGTGCATCCAGCTTCTTGGTAAGCCTTGCTGCAACTTTCTCAAGTACCTTGGTCTCAAATTTTCTCTCGGATCATTGAATAGGTTCATCATCCTCCTTGATAGAAATAAATCCAATCTCATCATAACCAATAGGTTCATCATCCTTGATAACAATAAATCCAATCTCATCATAATCAATAGCATCATCATCAAAAATACCTTCACTAGAATAGTAACATTCCTTATCCTTGGAATAATTAGGTTAAAAAAAACTTAAATGTATCCTTAGGAACCCTTATAGGACATCTAGAGGAAAAATGACCTATCTTATTGGATGAAAAAAATTTCAGACGTAACTTTCGTTCACACTTACCTTTATCTCTCTTTTCTCTTTTAGTGATTAGGGCCACCATTTCATCTATCTTCCTTTCTTCTTCCTGTATATTTTCCCAATCATCTATATATTCTCAAAGCTCTTCTTGTAAGTCACTTTTTTTGGTGCTTGTAGCCCCTGATAAAGTCTATTTATTATTGTGCACAGTCACCTTGAATGTTGTCTAAACCTTAGGTAATGAATCTCCCAGCTCTACAACCTTAAAAGTAGTTGATTTTGCAATCAAAATCTCTCTATTGAAGTTCCCCGTCAAAGGTATGATATCCTCTATACCTTACACTTTAGTTTTGTAAACATGTGTCAAACATATAAGAATTTTTGTGATCACTTTTTCTTCATTGTATGTGCCTCTAGATTTTCTAATGCAAATAAAAACCTATGTAACTCTATGTACATATCCTCTAATACACTCATCATGTTTCATTTTCATATTTTCTATCCTTGTCTTCCAGTTTTGCAACTTTTCCAGCTTAGTAAACTTATCTCTTTCATGTAGTGCTTCCAATCTTGACCAAATTTTATGTGCAAAATCCAAATCTTTAACCTCTGTGAATTCACCTTCAGAGAGCACACTAATAAGTTTTTCTCTTAAAACTATGTTATAAGATAACAACATATTTTCTTCATCAGTATCTTTATCCAGTTCATCTTCATTCTTGACCAACTCATCTTTCTTTGTGATCATCTAATATTAAATTCCCAAATATAACAAATGAGTTCTCATCTTTTTCTTCAAACTATCAAAGTTTTCAGGATTAAACTTTAGACTATCCTTCCTGTAGTATGCCATTTTAGGATTGCCTCAAGCTGTTAAGATTTCTCTCTCAGGACTAGAAGGTTTTATAACAATTGTTAGGAATAATAGTCCACCAAAACAACTGAAAGAGGAGGGGGTGAATCATTTGTGAGACAAATTATAAAACATTAAACATTATAAACCAAAACTTTTATCCAAATGATAACACATTAATTGCAACATCATAAAAAATTATTTTTTTATCAAGGAAACCTTGTTAAAGGTAAAACCCCAATGGGAATTAGCACCCACAAACAGTGTACTGAGAGTATAGTATCTCTGCTAAAAGATATAGCCCTGCTAGGAGCTTATTAATGCATTACAATACACAGTCCTTGTTAAAGGACACACCCTGTTAAGAGTCAAGAGTAACAGTAGGCTCACAGCCAAGGCACAGTGTCTAAAGAAGGTTAAATCCACCTTCAGGAATTACTATCTGAAATACAAGTGTATATGAAATATACAATCCAATGAACTATCTAATATTAATTGTCTTCACTTGATCAGTTCTAATGAATTCTCTTAATCAGAACCTCTTCTCTACATCTAGCAGACTTTGCACAAACAAGCTCACAGCTTCCACACTTGTTTATTACCTCACCTTTCACAAAAGAAAACAAATTTATTTTATATAGATTTACAATAAGAAATTAGGTCGGCCAATTAAGACTTCCCCAATGCACAAATAATTACATAACAAATTGGTAAGATAGACACCCGGTACCTATATCAATTAAACATCAATTACAACTCATCAAATATAATCCAAGATCCATAATCCTTGTTCGCACTCTATAATACACACTCCATCTCTAAAGTCGGCCCCAAATAGGTCTCCTTGAGAATACATGCCACAACTGAATTAACCAAAATTATTGGTATCCAAGATTCATAAAATACATTCCTCAACATATCTTTCTCCATTCCCCAGGATCACATAAAATGAATTGATATCACACACAAGTTATCCTAAAAAATCGGAGACTAACTCTCTCATAGTTCACTGTCATTGTCCAGTACCCAATCTTCACTGAAATAACTATAACTTACTCAATCTAAAATATAAATACACGCGACCTTAGACATAAGATCACAAAACATCCTTGTACACATCCTCATCTTCGCATGTTCTAAATTTACCGTATGTTACCTGTACACTTTTGTCAGTCATCTAAGCAAAAATAATCAGAAGTCTATTCTGTCTTAATAGAAACATATGTTGACATCGGTAAAGAAAAATGAATGCTAAATACAACAATATTAACCAATTCAAACATATCATAAAGTAAAACAATAGCTCTTTATATCCTATTCTTGTTTTGTCTTTTGGATTTCTAGAGGTCATGCATATTGGTTCTAGGATTCCTTCTTTATTCTTGCCAAGAGGTTTGTGTCCTTTATAGCCCATTTTTCGCATGATATGTAAACCTTTCCATAGGTTTGAGTTGAAATTTTGATATGTTTAACCTCATTATGTGATTCTTCTTCACCTCTATATAACCAATTTAGGACAACCTTCTGTTTATTTTCATTTTCTACTGAAATACACTTGACAAATGTTTCATTATGAATTACTAAATATTTAGAGATTGAAGCGATTGATGATGAAGGTTTACAATATGTTGTTGGTGAAGTTAGTAAAGCAGTCATAGAAGATAATTGATCAAGTTTATATTCTCCTATATCCCATTGTCTTGAAGCTTGAGCTTCTTTTAAAAGTCTCTTAATGTAGCAACCATATAATTCTCTTCTTTTTGTTTAATAGAAGCTTCTCTATTATGAGGAACCATGTTTTCATTTCTTTGTCTAAGGTTATTACAAGATTGGAAGTAGCTAGTGTCCACTTATATACTCACTTTTGCACCATTATGTGGAAAATTGATACATTGATGAAAGGTAGAATGTATTGCCCGCATTTCATGAATCCATGGTATTCCCAAGAAAATTCTATAACCAATATTAATTATATAACTAATATTCAAGTGAAGGACTTGGAATATCACATCTTTTTCTATGGGCCCAACTCTGATTGGCAATACTACTAAGCCTTTTGAAGACCTTTCTTCATCATTATATGCCTTAATTGTGATCTTCCTCCTCTAGTCTATAGTTGTTTTAGGAAATCCTAATGCAGTTACAAGATTCAATGTACATATATTCAAACCAGCCCCTCCATCTATCAATATGTTTTTGAATCAGTGCTTATGAATAAGAACTTCTATATGCAAGGGTTGATTATGTATATTACTAAAGGACTTGTCAACATCCTCTGAAAAGGATAAATAAAGTGGTTCTATGAGGTTCCACACCATGGCATGGAACCGGTTAACATCTAAATCCTCATGAATAGTCATTTCCCACAAGGCTTATTCAAGGATATCTTTATGAGTGGGAGATGTCTTAAGTGGCTCAAGGATTGATATTTGAGCTAGAGTGCGTAGCAGCTGATCAACCAAGCTAAAATTTTATGATGAAGTAGGAGATAGTTTCTTGGATGGTTGTGGTTTTGATATTGTAGGTTGTTTTGATGATATACCTTTCAAGTTAAATTTTGATTGAATTCTTATGACAATAGTAGATGATTAAAATTTTTGTTTATCCTTAATTATAATGACATTGATGGACTGATCAAATGAATCTAACATATTAATCGCATTATAATGAGAGGATGTGTAATTGACTTTAGCATTGGAGGTTCCCCCTTTTCCATAATTTGGTAGTGTCTCCTTAAAGGCTCTATGAACATCATTTTTTATGTCCATCAATGATGATGACTTCATTTTCAATTAGATCTTACACAAGATCCTTGACTTTCACACAATCATTGGATGTATGACCTTTTTAAGATGATATTCATAGTAGTGGGAATCATTCCACCATTTTGGCTTTATTTGTCGTTTAAATGGTCTTACCTTAGGTAGAGTGAATATCTTGTGTGTAATAAGAGTTCTTAATGCTATCTCCAAGGATTCTCCAAGAGGAGTGAATTTCCTTCTAAGACTCTTAATTAATTTTAGCTGTTGATGCAGTATTAGGATTCTTGCTTGCTATGTTTCTTGAGAGATTAAAAATTGGTTTCTTTGGTTTGATGTTGGAAGCTTCAACAAATCCATAATTTACGACATTCTTATAGTTGTTCCAAAATTTGAATTTATCATTATTGTTGTTAAAATTGTTAGATAATCCCTTGGTATCTTTATAGAGTTTGACCTCTCCTTCTTACAAATACATCCTCAATGTTTATGGCACTATCAACCATTTTATCAAAGGTAAGTGGAAAATTTATTTGTAGAATGAAGTTCATTTTTGGAATAAGATTATTAATGAAGATATCCATATTTTCACTTTTAGGTATTAGTCTAGGATATTTTGAAAAAGTATTTCTTCATCTTTGAAGGAAAGTGACAAATGATTCTCCATTTCACTATTCAGTATTTCAGAGATGTAACATTGAAAAAATGTGTTGAATGTTATATGAGTACTATTGGATGAAACATTTGATTAAATCCTCAAAGGATTTATTTCCCGGGGTCTATTTGGAGAACTATTCCATCGCTTGACAACCCATACTTCTAGGAAAAAACCTCATGAGATACGTTTGATACCACATGAAATCCATGCTAAGGGTACAAAATTCAAGGATCTATGTTTCCTGTATATTTGTCATATTTGTGTATATTTATGTTTGAATGAAATGACGTCAGGTGCAAATATCGATTGAAAGGAAAAAGACATATAGATTCTAATGAGTATTTCTTGGATTGTTTGTCTTTTTCTTTCTTCATGTCTAGGATTTCAGATTGAAAAGATTGAAGTTGTTTGGTTAGAGCTAAGAGAGGAATCTCTTCTTGTACTTTGATTTGATCAACATCAAAGTCTTTAGGAAGCTTAAATCCCATAGAGGCTAGGTGCATGATGTATCTTTCTTTATCAGCATTAAGGACCCTTTCCATGACCTTTTGGAATCCCTTATCTTGTTGACATTTTTGAAGATTTTCATCGGTTATTTCCTCTTCATCGTTGGATTCATCATGATTACTATGATTATTATGATTCACATGTTCATGAAATCTATTCGTTTCATTCTCTTGATTTGAGATGTTAGTAATTCTTAAATTAGTTTGATGCTCTTTTCTAGGTGAGTGATGAGGTATAGTCTCTTGCGTTGATGTTTGGCCTTGATCAAAGCTGATAAGAAAAAAGTAGTATTCATAATTGGGATCTTGTTGAGAATAATACCAACTATATCTAGTGTTAACCACGAAAATTAGATGACCCAAAGTGTGATATAATTGTAACCAATTTCAAAGGTTTTAATTTTATAAAGTTGTATAAGATCTTGTCTAAAATGGATTGATTTTGATGATGAGGGATGTTAGTATTAGAAATATGGATGCAGGGTAGATTTTCCCTGATGATGACCTCTAAAAAATTGGATAAAAGAATTGATATAAAAAGTAAATGGACTAGAAGTGATATGAAATGAATGAACAATCAGGTACACCTTGAGTAGGGTTTGATGAATTGATTTTTTTTACCATGATGATTTGACCACAAAGAAGACTAAAAAGGGTACTAGAATTGATGATCTCATTTGTATGACACTCTATGGAAAGCTTGACTGTATGATATAAGAGCTTATGAATATGATTCTCTAGCTATACGGAATATGATCAAGGATGAGATACTAGAAGATTCAAGAACTCTATATGATTCAAGACACTATGTCATATGATATATGATTTTGCATACAATTAAAGATAGGTTGTGGTACAATTCTACACTAAAAACTATTTAGGACTTGACTTGATATGATGCACAAGAGGGTTTCATACAATCATTAACAAGATACAATTCAAGACGTGGTAGGATACAATTCTCTACTTGATTCAAGTGTTTTTCAGTGATGTTAAAGTCAAATATAATGCTTCCATGATATTTTTTGGATGAATTTCTCATTTTAAGTGATTAAGAACACACACTTCAAACCAAAAACACAATTTTCTTGGCTCTAAATCATTAAACAATAAGTTTATGTTCAAAATATTTTCACGGGTTCAACACATGATGAGCACATAGAAAACAATCTATCCTTGGAATGGCTGTAATGCTGAATCCATAGGTCCACGTTAAGTATACCTAGATCTAGTGTGTAATGTCTCAGTTAATCTAACATATAATCGAAGGTAGAGATATCGATAAATTGGAACGCGTGATTGATCCTTCAAGGAGTGTGTGGGTAGGGGATCACTTAAGGAGATTTCATGAGTTCGAGGTGATGAAATCCAAGAACCCTTCAGCTCAATACTAGGGGTATACGAATGGTAAATGTAAAATGTATAAAATCTTATAGGGGAGACACAACCCCTATGCACTATGGGAAAAGAACCAAGGCTAATCATGTGAATACTAACTTGAGGATTTAGAAGGGGTCCTCATTTGGACTGTGAAGGTATCCTGTAAAGGAGTGCACCTAACCATATCCATCTACCATAGTTTAGGATAGTGGTAGAATTTATTTATAGTGGATGGGATGACATGTCTTTCACTTGTGTCTACTTTGAGTCATTTTTGTGGAGAGAGTATTTTTTCCCATTGTGATAAACTCTCTAGGGCAAAAAATAAATGAAAAGTGAACCTTAACTATGGATCAAGATTTTTGATCATCTCAAAGAAGTGAGAACATACTCTCCTACTGTACTTAAGATTCAAAGCAGGCCAAACAAATGTTCATTCTTCTCTTCAATTTTATTATTTCAAATGAAATTAAGAGTTCCTATGGAGTTCCAAATCCAAGACGAATCAAGAGTGGTTCCAAGTTTGTGATCACCTAAAAGGTGAGAGCATAATACTCTATCACCTTACAAGTTCCTTCATGTACTAACCATTTAACTATGTGCCTATTAAATAAAAGAAAATTAAAGCACAAACATGTAATGTTTAATTGAATCCATAAGAAAACTTGCAAAATAGATCCATTAGAAGTTTTTGGTTTGTTGTCTTCATCAAAATGTCCTGCCCATAACTTTTAGGCTTCTTAAATCATCTAGACAAACAAGAAAACTTACAAGGTTTGCACTAGTATCCAATTGAAAAAAAAAAACCCTTAAAACTTGCTCTTTGTTTTCTACATGATCTTTTCTATATGATTCAAGATCTAGACACCATATGATTCACTACTAGATTCTATACAATTCTAGATTAAGCCATATAATTTAAAATATGATACCATACGATTCAAAACTCTATATGATTCAAGGCATATAATCATATAATTAAAGGCTTGATTGAGGTTACTCTTTATAGATTTTTGTTGAAGGTAAATTTATTCAATTTGAATTGAATGGTCATGATTAATCCATTTGAAATGAGTGGTTGAGATTAAAATTACCTTGAGTGATCCTTGTGCCTCAATCTCATTGGTTTGATCCAAGTTGTTTGTTCTTTTGTGATTTGAGTGAATATTAGGGAATTTGATTAAATTCATTAATTAATATCTCTATCCATGGTATTTTTTTAGCTTTGATTTAATTATTAAGCTAGAATAATTAATTAATTAATGATTCTTGATTACTGATCATTGATGCTTGATGATTAATGAACTATGTAACAAAATTGATCTATTTCAATTACACAATTATGATTTAGGCCTTTTGATTTTCCTAGACCATTTTTAGGTGATTACACATCTATGTGTTGTTTAGATTTATTTAACCAACCATTATTTTTTATTAAGTAAAATAGGTTTTACAAGGTGCCTAAAGCACAATATATGTGTTGTTTATATTTCTTTAACCAACCCTTGTTACTCTATTGATATAAGGTGATAAAGGAATCAATCTTTTGTACGTTCTATTTTTATCTCACTTCTTCTATATGTTGTTACATGTTATGTCATACATGTGCTACTATTCATATATATGTCTTTATGTTGTTTGATTGGGGATGATGCAAAATTGTAGCTACCTTTTTGTTTTCATCTCCACGATGCTGGCCCAAAAGACTCTTCTTTGTGACTCTTACATGACATCCTTCCATTTTTCTTGTAGTTTTACTACCTTTGGAGAATGATGACATTTTATTTGGACATAATATATTATGTATTATCATATGATCATATTGACCTAGAGCTAGTAGATCCCTTCCATAGTCTCTTTTATCATGTATTCATTTCACTTGGTTTTTCCTTTATTGGGGACATCTCATAGTGGAAACATTTTTTGTGGGTTCATGTATGCTCTGTTAAAGTCATTTCTCCCATTGAGGCATTTGCAATCAATTTAACATGGGGACATAAACTCTACTCCTTTTTTCACATTTTTCACACACATACACAATGATTCATTGTAATCTCTCTTGCAAATCACCAAGGAAGCAATGTTTTCCTTGTGTTCTTCCTTTCATTAGATCTATTAATAGAGACAGTGCTTTCCATAAGGACTGATCTTTCCTTTCCTTGAACTCCATGGAGAATATTATTTCCTTAGGCCTGATCACGCTTGTTTGATCCTATAACAGACACAATCATTTCCTTTCCTTAATCCCTATGCAAAATATTATTTCTATAGGCATGATCACCCCTGTTGAATCCCTTAATGGAGACAATTCTTTCCTTAAGGGTTGATGCTCTTTGATGGGTTGACTAGCATATCACAACTTGTAAGACCATCTTTTGTGGTGCTTTCTCTTTGTGTGATTTATAGTAATCCAATACCTTACTAGGATCTTGGTCATGCCTTTGTCTCTTTCCCTCTCTTTCTTCTCTCTTCTGTGCAAAACATCTTTTATCTTGGTTTCAAATTTGATGAAGACTTAAGTCACTTAAGGGCTTGATGTTTCTTTGTCTCCTTGAATTTGATAAGAATGTTCTTATGCATTGATATACTTTACTGTGAGCATGAGCTTGTCTCATACTCCCACTAAAGTGAAGGTGAAATTTATAGTCCTAAAAAGTTAGCACCCATTATTGGATACTTTACTAGCACTTATTAGACCCCATTTTGGTGATTTCTAGGTCTGATGCTCATTATGCACGATTCTAGAAATTTGTCCTTTTTGACCCTACTTCTTTCCATTTATCCCAGCATCCCATCCAAATTCTATCCCACTTCCTATGGTAAAAAATGTGAATGGCGTTGTTTATGAGGCAATTGGGGGCCCAAATTCTACCTGGGGCCCGATGTCAAGGTATTCAACAGAGTTTTGATTTTGTGGTCAGCTTGATCATTTTTCAATCTCAAAATGATAGACTAAGTATAAAAGGACTTATCTCTCCTTATTTTTCATATCATAACCATATTAAAGTATTTTTTCAATCAATCTATCAATATTTTCTAGCAATCAAGAGCAATTGACAAATTGGATTGAAGATTTGAAGGAAAGTATCCAAGATCAAGATCTCCAAGTCTTCATTTCTTCAAGATCATGCAAGTCAAATATAATCTTCTCAAATTGAAGCAAGTTTCTCTCCTATGAGAGCCAAGTAAAGGAATTCTGAATCAAGAAAGAAAACCCTTCTTCCATTCTCCTTCTCTGTCCTTCATTGCAATAAATTTTCAACAATATTGACATTCAAGATCTAGGAGTGGCGCTCATAGATCCATGCATTTATGAATTTATCCTTTTTTCTAGATTACATTCCAAGGTCAAGCATCTTCATGTGTATGATAAATTTATACATTCGTCCATTGGGGTTTATGCAAGGTAAATCTACCATTTGTATTTTTTCATGCTTTTCTTTATGAATTTCTTTCCATTTTCAAGGTTAATTCCTAAACAATATTTTTACCATGGATAAACCCCTTATAGAACCTTTTCCCCCATTTTTATGTGTGCAAGAACAAGTTTTGAAAGCACTCTATACATACATGTGTGTGTGTGTGTGACATTTTTACACTGTATATATCGACCTAGACATAGTTGATGTCATTTTTTGTAACTCTATTATGGATTTGGCATGTACACAGTGTATTGATATGTACATTATTATTGTTCATTTTGTTATATATGAAACTTCAAATTTGATCCTTGAATTTGTTGGTTGGATGTTTATGTCTTAAGTGTATTCTTGTTTCACATGACTTGCATATATGGATGTGTGTTTTGATAAATTAATGTACTTGTGTGTGTACTTCATGTATATGACTCATAACCTAAACTCATGTGTACGACCTAAGTGAATGACTTAAGTGAATTCATGTATATTATTCATAATGTATCTACTACATGTTTACTCCAAGATATAAGCAATTTTATGATTTAAGGGTGAAACCACAATAGTGGGTTACACTTTTTTGCCTAAACGGACATTGAAGTCTACATTTTGAGAAAAACATTCACATTCGGATTTATATTGTCGTTAAAATGTTTGAAATCGGAAGATAAAGTAAACTAGAGTCTTTTAGGATTTTCTGTCTAGATTCTAAATATATTTTTTTTATTTATTTTTAATTGATTTTAATGGGTTTTTTTTCTCCCACTAAAACTGCTATGTTGCTGAAAACGTCATTTTCAAAAAGGTACAATGACTTCGTACAACATAACTTTTTTTCTAAAATAGATATCAATGCTCTTCTTTCAAATTTGGTTTTGTAACATCCATATGGAGGGCATGCAATTGGTTTGATGGCATTATCATGATTATTGCATATTTTATGAATGTTTGAAGTAGAGTAAACCGTAATTGTGACATACGTTGACTGCGTAGCTGATAACTTGTTGTGTATTTATCAAAATTCAATTATTATTTTTTTGATAGAAAGAAGACTCAAATTTGGAGGGCACTGTTATTTTTCAATTTTTTTTTTCTCTTTTCTACTATTTTTCATTGAACGTCAAACCTAGAAGTTTATATTGGATAAAAAACCTACATCTGGTGCAGGTCAAAATACATAGACCTAATTAATTCAAAATTTGTCAAATCTATATTCATTAGAAATCTCGTTCAGAGTACTTGTGCAATGCAAAAGGATGTGTCCCTATTCTTCCATTTGAGCCCCGCGCTTGATCCCCGAAGCCATGAAAACTATAGATTTCTGTTAGCCTTTGCAGATAGCCTCAATTTTGGGGGTTTCAATAGAAAGTACTTTCGATAGAAATTAATTTCGATCAAAACTAATTAGTTTCAATCGAAAGTAATTTCTTATTTTAACATGCTTATGGGTCAAAATCCCACTAAAATCTTTACTAGCTTAGTTTCGACCGAAACTAACTTAGTTTTGATCGAAACTAGGTTAGTTTCGATAGAAACTAAGCAAAAAAGGTAGTTTCGATCGAAACTATTAATGTTCTGATTGAAACAATCAGGTACTTTCTATCGAAAGTACCCAACTAAATCCTCCCACCTCGCGGATTCGTGAGGAATTTCTTCCTCCAAAAAAGCGTAACCCACTATTGTGGGATCACCCTTAAGGGAATTAATGCTTGATGTGCTACATTGTATTTAGATGTATATTTCATGCTCTATATGTATGCACTCCATTACTTAAGTGAATTTATGTTTGTAGGTGTATCTTTAATGCTCTATATAATGTTCATTGGGTACACCTGGGAAATTATAGGTGTCTTCGGTGTAGGGCACCCAAGAAAAACCAAGCATGGATAGGATTTTTCATTGGTTCATCTTCACATATTTTTAATCATGGTTAGATTGTAGAGATCAACCATTCATTTTGAGTAGATTGGTCTCACGGTAAAGTCAATCCATCAAAGGTGTCTTTATAAACCTAAGGTTGATTAGACTCATGACCTATGATAGGATAAGTACGTTTGATTTTATTGGTCTAATAAAGCTCCTACAATAGGATCTAAGGGTCTTCTAAGTCCTTTCAATAGGTCTAGAGGTCCTAATAGCAACATTTTGCAACATTGTCAAAAGTTGCACAAATATTTTCAAAAGTTGCAGTGTTAATCACTTGAAAGTTGCTCAATGGTGCATCTTTCAAACCGTTCATCGTGGGACGAAGCCATCAGCTCCATCAACTCTAGTTGGTCAGGTAAATTCTAGAGGAGGCCCTTTTTCACTTGCGAACCATCAAGAATGTTCTGGTGCAAGTCGTACCGAAGTGTTCCCAAGGTGCACTAAGCCAAATTGGGCAACATTTTTTGGAGAGCCATATCTTAGACCTCGTGAGAGATATCAGAGATTTGTGAAGTTTCCAAAGACCATCTTGTGAAGGCCTACAAGAATGTGGCTTAGTTTTGGGAGATTCCACTCGGATTCCATTTTCTGACCTGATCTTGGTTGGTGCAAAAACTTGCAGTGTTGCTTAGTTGAAAGTTGCTCAACGGTGCATCTTTCAAACCATTTGTCATGGGACCAAACCGTCAACTCTATCAGCTCCATTTGGATGGGTAAATGCTAGAGGAGACCCTTTTTTGCTTATGAACCATCAAGAATGTTCTGGCGCAAGTCATACCGAAGTGTTCCCAAAGTGCACTAAGCCAAATTGGGAAGCATTTTTTGGAGAGCCATATCTCGGACCTTGTGAGAGATATCAGAGATATATGAAGTGAAAAAGGACTATATTGGGAAGGCCTACAAGCATGTGGCTCATTTTTAGGAGATTCCACTCAGATTCAATTTTCCAGCCCAATCTCGGTTGGTGCAAAAAGTTGCAGTGTTTCTCAATTGAAAGTTGCTCAATGGTGCATATTTTAAACCGTTCGTCGTGGGAAAAAACCGTCAGCTCCATCAGCTCTAGTTGGCCAAGTAAACGCTAGGGTAGAAAAAAAATTTCTTGTGAACCATCAAGAACGTTCTGATGCAAGTCGTACCGAAGTGTTTCCAAGGTGCACTAAGCCAAATTGGGCAGTGACTTTTGGAGAGCCATATCTCAGACCTCGTGAGAGATATCAGAGATCTATGAAGTGCACAAGGGCCATCTTGGGAAGGCCTACAACCACATGGTTCAGTTCTAGGAGATTCCACTCAGATTCCATTTTCTGAACCGATCTTAGTTGGTGCAAAAAGTTGCAGTGTTGCTCAGTTGAAAGTTGCTCAATAGTGCATCTTTCAAACCATTCATCGTGGGACCAAAATGTCAGCTCCATCAGCTCCACTTGGCCGGGTAAACGCTAGGGGAGACCCTTTTTCACTTGAAAACCATCAAGAATGTTTTGGCACAAGTCAGACCGAAGTGTTCCCAAGGTGCACTAAGCCAAATTGGGTAGAAATAGAAGTAAAACAACTCAAACGTCCACAAAGCATAACATATAACACCACTATTTAGATTGTAATAGATGTAAAACAATTCAAACATACAATACATGGAAAAGATATGATATGAAAATGAACATACATACATAAATACAATGCATGACAAAGATATAATATGAAAATGAACATACATACATAAATAATACACATAAAGCATTATTATAATTTAGAGAAACATGAGATATCCACTACATGATCCATTGTTATAATTGTAATGAATCGTAATTCACTCATATCCTCTTAGTTAAATGGTACACAGTAAACTATACAAAATGTGGACCCTTGGTATATACAAATCAACCCATGGCCACTTTTATATACAAGTTTATCTTCTTTCAATATACAAAATTTGGTCTCCAAATATGCATGCAGACCACTTCATAGTCATATATTTTTACAAAAAAGTGAAGTTAGATTTTTTTGCAAAATTTATATACAAAATTGTCAAAATAATTCTACCATTTGTAGAATAATTCTTCATGATGGACCATAACTAATTCAGAAAACCTTCTGGATCGACTCTAACCCTTATTGTGTCATGTATTGCCTCATGTTCAGATTCACAAAGTTTCCATAAATTCTTCTTACGAGGTCTACCAGTATACTTTATCAATTCAATATTTGTTGCAACAAGAAGGTTTGAGTAATGAAAAATATGTCTATGTGTCTCATATTCCTCAAACAACCAATTCTTGGATTTTTGGATAGGGTACCTACATTTCATAGAAACATAAATGAATACAAAATTCAACATACAAAGTATAATAGAATGATGGTAAGAGGTCTCAAAGTCATCAAACAAGAACACATTATATTTTCATAGAATGCCTTATAATCCATGTCCCTGTCACAACAATGGATCCTATTGGGAACTCAATACCCTCTCCATTAATGACTGTATTTGTCAATTTATTTTTGCCCTCAATACAACTTTCTCATACCACCACATGCACTACAAGATCCATTCAAACACATCATCTTATAATAAATGCAACCATCATCTCGATTGCATAATACACTTGACATAAAATCTCTTAATGACGTAGGAAGTGGTTGAAGACCACATTCTTGCAAAATTGTGTTAGTGTGCAAAGTACAACAAACATGATGATATATATCATAATGCATGGAAAATTCAATATGTACCCTGCAACAACATGTAGTGCACGCATGATTAATCTTGATATAAAAGTGTTTTGTCATTTTAAAAAATCTTTCAGTAATTTTAATTTGAGGAAAACTTTGGAGGAATCTTTCATAAAATTGTGTTTGTGTCATATCCAAAAAGCGTTTTGTATGTGGCATATGATTTGTAGATCCGATCCTCCTCCTAAAATTGTCTCTTTGGTTGGGTGAAACCCTTGTGTTGTCATGCCAAAAATTTTCAATTAATGTTCTTAATGCATCAACAACAACCTTGTCCTTGTGTGGGAGTCTACCCAAGAATTACCAAAGAGAATTAGTGTTTGGATCCTCAATTTTGTCTCACCTTTGTAAGGCTCTCCGTAATGTCGATCTACCTATCCTTAATGACTTGCTTGTTTTTCTTACTATACTAGATTTTTTCATTTCCTTTCCCATTATAGTTTATGTGAGGACACATCAAGTAACATTAGCATCTTTACTGCATGATTGTGAACCAATGGCTTGGTATGCAATGAATACATTTCTGATAATGGTTCTCTCACTACTATTTTTAGATGTTCTCAACCCCACAATTTTCATTGTCACTCTAAATTTTAGATTCTTAATCATTTCAACAACTACTTGACATCTTCCACTTTGATTTAATTTTTCAAAATACTTATTCCAAATATTTTAAACAATTCTTCTACAATTTCTTTCTGACTTTTTATCGTGGATTGCCGTCAAAATATTTTCATCAATGTCAATTGGAAACTTTGGTTTTCTATGAATTATTCTAGGAGATGTTAACATAGCTGCATGCTCTACATTTTCATTAGGTGAATTAGGTGCATTTATCCCCATCATTTCAATTGGTGTATGTTGATGATTTTCATTTTCATTATGTGCATTTTGTTCATTAATGACATCGAATTGACATGGTGCATTTGTCACATTAACATTAACATTTTTATTTTCATCACTTACATTGCTTGTATTTGATGATGTACCTTATGGTATTCTCCTTATGCGCTTCCTTTGTCTATCCTTGTCTATCTCTAATTGTTCAATTATTCATCTTTTGTACTTTCCCATTGTTCATATTGAATGGACCCTACTAATAATATCATGAGCATAGAATAACATGTGAACATAAAATCCAAAAAATAAGAACAAATCAACCATTTTATTGAAATGATAATTTACAATGATAAAATAACATTTAAAATACAAGTAAAAAACATGCAAAAAAAGTGCAAACCTATTTGTTCATGGCGTAAAACAATAGAAAATAGTTGCGGGACCTCAAAATAACTTGCAATGACTTTTTTAAGACTGTTGAAGAAAACAAAGTTCCCAATTCCATAGAACCTGATCGGGTTATGAGAAATTAAAGGCTTAATGCCCCTAATTACTCAGAACTCGATCGTGTTATGAGAACATAACGACTCAATGCTCCTAATTACTAAGAACCCAATCGGGTTCTAAAAAACTAAGAACAAAGCAGGATTGGGAGAGAGAGAGAGAGAGAGAGAGAGAGAGAGAGAGAGAGAGAGAGAGAGAGAGAGAGAGAGAGAGTAATTTTTACTTCTTCATAACCTGGTTGGGTTTTGAAGAAGTGAAAATTGTGCGTTTTATTCTCCACAACCTGATCGGGTTATGGAGGAGTTGAAAATGTACTTTTTTCTTTTCAAAACCCAATTGGGTTATTTTAAATTTAGAAACCTGATTAGGTTATGGCTTGGGAAGAGCTTTGGAAAATGATCCAAAGGCTTGGAGGCTCATTTTCCCTCCACTTTTGTTCTTTTAGACATTTTTTCATCTTGTAAGATGAATTCTGGACTTTATCTTCATCAGGTTTGCA
This sequence comes from Thuja plicata, assembly GCA_018584345.1. NCBI lineage: Eukaryota > Viridiplantae > Streptophyta > Pinopsida > Cupressales > Cupressaceae > Thuja > Thuja plicata. The sequence goes on from MU228093.1 coordinate 3,236,126, forward strand.
ATTTGTCAACTGGGTAGCTCTATAATTTTCACCATAATCTCATACATCTTCTTAGATTTCTAACCGTATAAAATTTTCTAGTTTTGGACAACATTAGCATAGAAAACTTTAATTTAGTTTACCAGTGTCTTGATTGTCCTCACAGACATATGTCTACCATTTTTTTAATAACTTTTGATATACTTAATAAAATTACAAGAAAATTACATATTATTGTTCTAAACTGGATTCTATACACTTTAAAAAAAAAATTCATTTTCGATTATTTTGATGCAAGTTATGCTCAGCGCATGAACAAGTACCAGATTTTCAAGATGCGATTACTTCAAAAAAACTATAGAAAAAAAATACTCATCGAAAAATTATAAAAAAATACACAACTTTTAGATCTCACTCTTACCTATCATCCTACCAAAGGGATTTAAAAAATACCGAATATAACTATATCTTCCGTACCTCGCATGGAAACAACTATGTTATGTTTTTAAAAAAAAATAGGAATATGTTTTCATGTGCGTGAGCTTTGACCATCTTAATCGATCTTATCAATTTTTAAAAACAATTAGTGTTTTAGAAATGAGATTCAGAGTACTACAATTTTTATTTTTGACACATTATTTTCAGTGCATGACCCTCAAACTCCTATTCCAAGTTCAGGTTTACTCGATTTCAGGAAAAATGTGTCCACTTATACCCCCCTTTTTGGTCCACAACTTGGTGCACACACACACACACACACACACACACACACACACACACAAATACACATGTACATATACATATACATATAGTATCTTTAATCATTATAATCACTATCATATACAAAATAACTAAGATTTTTATAAATATAGGGTAGGAGAAAATACCAAAATTTATGCCTCCCTTGGAGGACACCATCAAAATATTGTAAAGTATATAGACATTATAGTAGAGCACAAAAGTTCCAAATCTAAAAAAATCTAATTAGATAGATAATAATCTAATGGAATTTTTAAATCTTTTTTATGAAGTTTGCAACCACATTTGGTTCTTTTATTTTTAAGCATGATATGATATCATTGAATATGCATGATAAATTTATAATAGGAGAAACGCCCTTTGTACTTATAGACTTATATTAACATGTTGGTCATTTTAAACTTTTTATTCAAACCCATAGGAAGGTAGAAGAGGTGGCAATGAGATTGTTGAAATCTACTTTCTTTATTTTTTGTTAGTACATATGAATGAAATCATCTTTCTATTGATACACATGAAGAAATTAAATTCTCTTATTCTTTCTTTATTTGTGAATAATACTAGTTATAATTTGGTTCTTGTGCTAGGAAAGTATAAGAAGGCAATGACAACTTCATTTTCTCCTTATTTTCCATTTTAGCTACTTTTTTAATGATTATTTTATTGCACATTCAATTTTTATAATTAATAAATTTTATCAAAGTTGTATTTGATGTTCCTTACCTTTGCAATCAGAGCACATCCTCCAAATCACCATAATTTGCATCATCGTTTATTTCAATTGAGAATGATAAGATAGAGAAAAAGCTTTATAATCACCGCACTTTAAGAACAAGCCATCATTGAGTCATTCACTTCCAATGCAACAATGAAGGTGCAATAATCATTTCCCCCATTTTTTATAGTCTTCAACTCCATCTGCGGCTATTTATTTTATCATTAAGATTTAAGAAATCGCCTTTTCTTTATTCGTCTTCACCAGTATTGTTATTCTCACCTACATCGCCCTAGTTGTCCAAGTGTTCGATCTCCATGTTTGCTATTGTATTTGGAATAAGTTGATTGTTTTTCCTATAAAGCATTCAAATACAATAATGGTGACATTTAGATCAATAAGGAGGATTTTATGATAAATTGTAATATAAATAATAGAATATATTGATAAAAATAGATTTTTCTTGAAGATGTATTTTTAAATACAGTACATATTATTAACATAACCTTAACTAAAATCTCTACAAACTTTTACTAAGTACAATATTTTATCTTAATACTTGACGATAAATCTAAACAATAAGATAAAAATCATTGTGAAGTATTCAAAATAAGGTGTATTGCAAATGCATATACAATGTTTTCATCACCAACATTATTATGTATATTCTATTTTATCACTTAAAACATTGTTATATCCTCCATATAATAATAGAAAAATTGAATAAATATAATGATATAATTTAAATTGGTGGAACTAACTCAATATTGTATTATTATATTATTTCTATAACCTTACTCTAGAACATACAAACCATATCTAAATATTTATTTTATTTTATCGGTAAAAGTAATATTTATTATTACTATTTTAAAGTTTAAAGGTACGTAATAGAGGTATATGCATCCAAAATTACTGGATGTATCATCATGAGTCTTATAAATTCATCTTCAACTAGCAACAGCAAAAGACCATTGTTTCTCTGGCTCGCCATTATAGCTAAATTAACCAATTGTCAAAAACAAAAAAATCTATACTTCAAAGATACCAAATAGAAATTTCTTTACATCAATGGAAGGACCAAAAACGACCAGGCTCGATAAGCAGAGATCACACCCTGAAGCATAAAAAATCTTCTCCATCTCGGTCATGACATGCATGACCCCTAGCATGAGCTCATCTCTCATTACCACACGAGACATGAATAGAACCAGAGGCACCACCACCATGACCTTGATCAGCTTAACCCCTACCATGAGCTCCCTAGCCGTCACCTCACCACTAATGCGCCAATTGGAATTTGAGTATTTATTTCTCCAACTGTTCCCTCAGCACACCATCCTTTAAAGTCACCTCCCAATCGCACACATAATATTTTTGAAACTCCATGTAGATGCCTTGATTCCCCTTTCCTCATCTCATTGTCATCTAAGGTACGCTAAAGAATAAAGGGGTGGACATGTTGTGGGTACCCTAGCATTGTAACACAGTTCCCAATTACAGCTACAAAGCCATACCCTGGCTCTGTGAAGGAAAAAATTGCATCCAAACCTAATCTCCATTCTAACCTCACATATTTGCACCACCCATTTCACCTCTTTCTTGCTGTCCAATTAAAGATCCCACACATAAGGATGCAAGCATAAAATCATCCCCCAAGTAGTTGATGAACAAGCAGCAAGAAAAAGGGATCATCAGTTGCAAACACAATCTTCAGTCTCTCTGAAACTTTGTCCCAGAAGGCCATGTGTTGTTTGGAGGTCTTCAAACTGATATTCGCTTTCATAATTTCTTGACCGTTCTCCTAGCAACTTTGAACAGAAATGAATAAATGTCAATTCAAATTCTCATCATATTTCCTCACATACCAAGTTTGCGGGTCCCGTGTACAATAAATTTCTTTATACTTTGTAGTATGCAAGCATCCCATCCCATCATGACTTCACAAATGTTTAGTCATAAAATCCTCCAACTCAATGCCTCCAAATTTTTTCTCTAAGTACACCACTAATTTAGATAGAGAATCAGCTGAAGCATTCCCCTCCCTAAATCCATGGGAGATTTTAAAGTTACTAAAATTTGCCAATTTCCTAATAATGGTGTTGAACTTCCCATAATCCATACATGTGTTTGCCCTTTTTCAATGACATTATAGACAATTTAAGGGTCACCTTCCAACTTAAGTTGATCAACATTAATTCATTTGGCCACATCTACAACGAACAAAGTAGCTTGCACTTTTGTCTTATTGTTAGTTCCATCCTCAAGTTTGTTGGAGTCAATTGTCAAGATATTACCTTCAACATCCCTCACAACACATCCTACCCTGGTGGACCTGGATTCCCCTTTGAAGCTCCATCAAAACTAAGCTTAACCCATCCTTCTTAAAAGACAATATCTAAATATTTCTTAGAGAAATAGTGGTGTGTCAAAATTAATTCTACATGTTGTTTTTTTATCAAATTAAGTGGTGTGTCAAAAATAATCCTATATGGTTGGCTCAAGAAGAATCTAACACTTTACAATATTGCTCAAATTCTATTTAGTTTTGCTAAAATTCTTGTTCGTTCGACCATCAAGATTAGACCGATACAAGCTCTTCGAAAGGAAAGACACTATAAATCACTTATGGAAGATCAAGATTGTTGACTTAAAAATCCATATTTATTATAAACCACGTTCAGAATAAAAAGTAAATTATGCAAGACGAAGAGTAATAATTCAAAATTCTACTGTAGATGTCCTAATATAGAATTAAACTTAGGTCTCCATAATGAAAACCCAACTATTTAACTCTTTAAGCTCAACCCTTAACAACATTATATAAATAGAAAAGGTATCGAAAACAATAGCATATCCTTAGACAAGCAGACACAAACGCTACTTGAAACCAAGAGATTCCATATGAAATAATCTCATAGTTTTAAAGCAATGAGGTCAATCCTCAAAACTAGATCAATGATCTTATAGTTTGTAAAAATATTACAGTTTTATAAAGATACGTTATATTATTTTGTGACTCGAAATGATCTTTAATCTCTTGTTTTTGTGTTTGGGATGGTATATGTATTTTGAATCTGGTTCTCCTAATTTCTTTTTATTTCTCCTACTCTAATTTCAAAAGCAATATATTGGGAATACTCAAAACAAGAATTGTGTTATGCTAAGTATTTCGAAGGTAAAACGAAAAGAAAGAGTTATGTTGTTTCTCTTCCCGTTTTGATGAATATTTAAACATGTAGATTACAAAGACCTAAATAAACAACTCTGTTTCTTAATATTAAGAGTTTCTCATTGTAAGTGATTGTATTTCGAATATTGTCCACTTTCTAATACAATTCTTTAGCTGTAGGCTATGAAAACATCAAAGGACGGGTGGAAAGTGTTTAAGCTTCGATTTATAGGTACGATAAATATAATAAATAGCTCGTATTTAAAATAGACAATAATAAATTATTTAATTAACTAATGACAAGATCATTTCCACAACATTACTCAGAGTCTGAGACTATTAAATTTTATGTCGTTTGGTTTCCGTAAACCATAAGTATAAGAATCTAACAACATATGCATGTGCTAGTTTTGTACTGAATAATGACCGTTGCCGACAAGATGGAGAGTACGGGGTATGACAATCAATACAAAATTTCCTCGGATGAATGGACAAAAGGAATCTAGTAAAGAGTAGGTTTAGGGTTTAAATTTTTTATTCTGATTGGTTTCCCTACAACAAAAGTAAATGTAAACATGTGCATCAAACCAACATATGCATGTGCTAGCTTTTTACTGAATAATGACCGTTGCCGACATGATAGAAAGTGGCAATCGATACAACATTTGCTCAGACGAATGAACTGCAATATAGTGATGATCCACAACCACCTCACGGGCAGTCAAAAGCAGGTGAGGTTCAGTTAACTGCATCTAGATACTGTACTGTAACAAGGCATACTGATAGACCCGGCAATCTCCCCGCTATTAGAGACCACCTGCACCGCCATTCCCACAATATTATTAAGATAGGAAAACAACTTCATACTACAGCCAAGAAGTACTATTTCACTTCATAGTTTAAAATCCATCATGACAGTCTAACTGAAACAACACACGAACCCTAAACCTTATAGTTAAACACTCTTAATCTAAAGTTAACCCTAACTACCAGAATATCAAATACAATAAACCTTGACATTAAGGCTTATAAATAGATTCTAAAAAAAAAAAAGACTGATTTTATGTTCATAAGGAGAGAGGAGCTTATTTCCCTGAGTAGAAATAACCCCAAACTTTTTTGGAAAGAACTCCAGCCAATGAAGAAACAAACTGAAAATAATATTATAGAAACTCAATGCTTCAATTATGCTAGGAAACTCTATGAATAGGAAGATGGAGTGGGCCAACCACCCTTGGTCAACGATAATACAATGCTTTTCACCGTGCAAGAGATTGAGATGGGTATTAAGAAGTTGAGTACGGGTAAAGCAAAAGACGCTGTTGAGCTTCAAGCAGAGTATCTCAAGTGGGGTAGGAAAACCCTTGCACCACACATTACTGAAATCTTCAACAATATCAACCAAGAGGGGTTTCCTAAAGATTGGACAATCAACCTTGCAATACTACTTCTTAAGAGTGGTGATATCAACAATCCCTCCAACTACAAGACTATAATGATCAACCCTCTGCCAGCAAAACTTTTTGGTAGCATGATAGAAACTAGGATCAGCAAATGGGTGGAAGAAAACCATAAATGTGCAAAAGTGCAAGCTAGTTTTAGGCCAAAGCACTCAACGGTTGATCACTGTGTCACTTTGTGGCATATTATCGAAAAAAGGTGGGAGAAAAAGGTGGAGGTTTTGTGTTGCTTTGTTGACTTTAAAAAGGCTTTTGACACTGTCCCTAGGGACAAGCTTTGGCTCAGGATGCAAGAACTGGGGATTCCCACACATCTTAGGTCTACTGTTCATAGAGTGTATGAAGGGGTGAAAGTCAAAATCAGAACTTCAGCTGGTATTTCATAATATTTTTGGAGTGATATAAGGGTCAAACAAGGCTGTCCTTTATCTCCTACATTGTTTGGCCTTTATATAGATAAACTTGAAGAGTGGTTAAACATGCAAAATGGTGAGGGTATCCAGTTAGGCGAATTTGTAATAAACCTTCTCCTATATCCAGACGATCTCATTTTGATAGCCAAATCTGTCGATGGGTTACAAGAACACTTATTCTCTCTTGAACACTTTTTTGATATGGTGGGGATGCAGATCAATATCAGCAAGACTAAAGTTATGGTTTTCTCTAACAATAAAAAAACAATATCAACATTAGTTTTTTTTCAGTGGCAGCATCCTTGAGAAAGTTGTGGAATATAAATATCTCGGCATTGACTTCAACAAGCATCTAAGTTGGGCATATTGTAGAAATAAAAGGACTTTAGGTGGATGGAAGGCATTCTACGCTCTTCAAAATAGGTGTCGTGAAGAGGAGGTTTGGGATTGGAAAACTATTCAAACCTTGTTTGGTCTTCTTGTGTTGTCGGTTGTTCTCTATGGGTGTGAATTATGGGCCAACAACACTTTAATAGCACAATGGAAGCAAATCGAAGGAATCCAAAAGCATTTGATCACAAGCAAATTTAAAATTAAAAGCACCGTCCCTTATGATAGCATGCTAAGCGAAATGGGGGCTGCCCCTATCGAGGCACCATCTATGGTTTGCCTAATAACCTATCTAAAAATAATCAAAAAAATGGAAGCAGAGAGATGGACCAACGTCATCTTTAATGATACATTGTGTAAACAAAAAAAGACGCGGATGCAACAAAACATCAAGTGGATGACGAAATGGAATATATAATGCAATATGTGCTCCACTAATAACAAAGAAATAAAGGTCTTCTTCATGAAGAAATTTTACAAGAAAAATTGGTGAAATGAGATTGGAAGGAAGAAAATATATTATATCAATGAGTTCAACCCCACACGTGATCAACTCCAAAAAGCGTACATAGGCCCCAACATTTCTTGGAAAACTAAAATTCTTATTGCCTAGCTAAGAACCAACTCTCATCATCTCTGCTATGGGACCGGGCGTTGGAAGAGGCCAAAGGAGGCTTGGGAAGAGAGAATTTGCATGTTTTGTAACTCTGGCATAGTGGAAATCAAACAACAATTTATTTTAGAATGTGAAGCTTATAAGAATAGCAAGGATAAATTTGCGGATACGTTATCGGATATTTCTTGGCATAACATATTCAGCGAGGAGTACATTGAGAAGTTTGGTGGGCTTATCATCAGCTTGCACAGGAAACACACCAAGTTACTAAAGTCAGCCTAGGTTTCCTTGCTGTCACATAGGCTATGTTTAGCCTCATGGACATTAAAATTTTATCTTATCTATCTTATCTATCAATAAATGCTTGTGTTATTTAAGTAAAAGGATTAAAAAAATTGTATAAAGAATTTGTTAATGTAAAGGAGAAAAATGATGTTTATGGAATAAGAGTGTTTTGATACTCAAATCACTTATCACCTTTACATTTAATGTTTAGAGTGGAGGTAAAGATAAGATATTCCACTTTATTCTCAAATGCACAAAGGAAAGATCCAAATTGATCAACCCAAAAAGGATCAATTCATAAGTGAATCAATCTATTGGAAATAAGAATAAAGAAGGAGATCCTAGGTTTCCCTCTTAAGAATGTGTGGCGTGAATGAATGAATGTAAATGTGTGATAGATTTAGAATGATTAAGGTTTTGAATTGAAATGAATGATAGAAAAGTACTAACCTTGAAATGTTGCAGATCAAAGAATGCTATTTTCTAAGGCCTATAGGTTGTTTCTCAAAAAAATGATAGTTGATACCGAACTGAAACACAGAGACAAACAAAACCCAGAAATTATTTTTTGTTCCAATGTCGTCTTATGAAAAAGGTCAACCTTGACCCACAAATGTCAACCCTGACCCAATAATGTCGAGCCTGACCTGCATAGATCCGAAAGTGACTTTGTTCACGGATCCCAGAAGTTTTCCGAAAAGGGTATCCAGATCTGGTCTCAAATCTGCAATTCTAAACCTATACCTACAAGAAAAAGAGGTTTTTTTGTTGGGGGTGAGGGGTTTGCCTTAGTCAAACCCCGATTTAGGAATTAACCTTGAAATCAATAATGAAAATAAGAATGCTAGCAAGTAGTAAAATTGAATCTAACAATGAAGCTATGATATTGAAATAGATATGTAATTTTAATTCAAATGTAAGCAAGTATGTAAATATGAAAATGGAATTTAGAAACCATAAACCTCCATGATTGTATGCTTGGAATCCACCTTGAAGAGAAAATGAAAGAGTCTTGAGGATGCACAAAGGATCTTGAAGGAAGATCACACCATCATGATGGTTAGATCTAGGGCTTGAATGATAAATCTTGAGTACTTGAACCAAATCCCTTCAAAGGCTTGAGAGCTTGAATCCTTGATCTTCAATGGAGAACTTGAATGTTTGAGAGGAAGACTTGAACACCTTGAGAAGTTGAAAACATGTAGAGCAATGGATGCTTGAACGTTTTTCTTGATCACCTCTTATCACTTAGTTGATAGTTAGAGAAAATGAGAGGAGAATCTTCTAAGGAGGCCGACATAAGAAAATTAAATCCTAATTGGACCCATGCCCCTAGAAGTGGACCTATATTAAATATAATTTAATATTTACCGCTTCGGAACCCCAAAATAGCCAACCCGGAAGTAGGAAATGAATTTTAGATGACTCCCGACAACTGAAAAATTTCCAAATTTAAAAGGGGGACCCAGGTCAAGGTCAAGGTCGACCTTGACCCAGGGGGTCAGAACCCTTGGAAAAAGTGTGAGGTGGGATAGATGGTGCCTGGAGAGGCCCAATCAGGGTCCTAAATAGCCACAAAAGCAAGAGATCATGCTGGAAGGAGGGGACAGTATAATGGAGACCAAAAACATCCCCTACAGAGGGCTAAAAGCTCTTAACATGGAAGTTCTTCCATCTTAAGATGATACATTAAGCCCCCACTTTAGCGGGAGTATGAAAATCAAATGTGCTCACGGTAAAGTTAGAAGAAAGAGATCCTGGTGGATTGCAACGAGATAGAATATCACTAAGTTAGGGATATGAGCCCACAAACCAAGGATTCTAACTCAACATACATGCATAAAGATATGAAAAATAAAGAGCAATCAATCATAGAGACATATGTGACTACACAAGCAAGACAAGAACAACACTATAGATAACATAGCTTCACGATCTAATCCTACTAGAATGAAAGCGAAAGAGAGAGAAGGAAAAGTGATTACCTCACCTAGTAAGATGCCCACATTACCATGAATCACCAAGGAGGGAGATCCCCTAACAGGTTCACCCATAAACTGTGCTTGTAATTGTAAATGCGTCTTCTGACAGCTTTTAAAAATATCCATAGATCTACATTCTTGTATCACTATGGAATATAAAATGCGTGTCCATTTAAGATTTAGCAACTTATGTGCGTTACCTTTCGAGGATTTAGCATATTTTAAAATAAAAGCGTGTGTATCTCTTTAGGATTTAGCAACTTATGTGCGTTACCTTCTGAGGATTTAGCAAAAATAAAATTAAAAATGCGTATCCCTTCAGGATTTAGCAATTTGTGTGTGTTACCTTCCAAGGATTTAGCATGTTGTAAAATGTAAATAAATGTAAATTATATTACAAGGGAGACCCTATATATGCCCCCCTCCTTATCATGATTACCCACTAGGTAGGATAAGGAAGAGAAAGAGGATACCTACTTCACAAGGTAATGAGATATCCATCTTGACAATAATGTATACCATATTCTTAGTGAAGAGCCTTGACCCTTACATCCAAGAACATAGATAATCATGAAATGGATATGTCACTTACGAAAAAAGGATCCTCAAAAGGAAAGAGATCTTATCAACAAGACCCTCACCATAGAGGAGTGCTTAGGATAAAATGTCATCTTCGAAAGAAAGAGGAACCAAAGATTCAACCATCTAGCCCCCTGCGATGAAGAGGAAGAGGAATCTTGGAATGAAGGAGTCAAACTCTAACCCAAAGCAAAAGGCAAGACTTTATCAAAAGCATAGTTTGCAAAATAAAGAAGAGGCGATGACCTAGGACAATCACCTCTCGTATAAGAGGGTATCTATAGTCAAAACATACATCTTTATAAGGAAATAATGTTATGTGATAAAAAAATGCCACTAAGCAAAGGAAAGTAGATCCTTAGATAGAGGAAGAAGGAAAATACCTTGCCCCCCAGGGGTGAAGGCAAGGGATATATCAAATTATATCAAGATATGTTGTTGTAGAAAAGAGATATCATGTCAGAAGTGAAAAAGTAACCCTTATAAAGGATAGCACATTATTCAGTTTCCAAGGTGAGAGATTTATCAACCATGAAAACCCAATGTCAAACAACAAAATAGGTTATAATCAAGGACATAGATCCTTAATGCAAACCAAAATTTCCATGTATATTGGATATCACATAATAGATAAATACTGCTTAACCAAGGGAGGTGGATCCCAAGAAGATAAAAAAGAAGGGATGTCATCCTTTCCCCCCAAGTGTGGGAACAAGGATGAAAGGGGACCTATTATATCGCTCATAATACTATGTAAGACAATGAGCCCCCAAATATTAGGCTAACATTGTGTACATAATATGGAGTTCCATAATAGGAACATAAATGTTATTTAGAGAAAATAGGATTGAAATATAACTCATTTCCACATGATATATAAATAACTTTACTATCAATGAGCTGCCTAATCTTATATTGTAAAGCTTGAAATTCATTAGAGTGATCATGAAATATATAATAGAAACAAAAAGGAAGAATCTTTAATTATAGACTATGTTTCTTTTTGTGTCTAGGTCTAGTAATTATCTTAGCATGAAGGAGTTTAGGAAGAACAACCTCTTGTTCAAATTCCTTCATGGGGTCCTCGTGTTTTGAAATGTTATTTGATATTTTGGTAACATTGATATGTTGTTGAGGATTAAATCCCAATCCACAAGAAGGCTCATGCCCCCCATTCTATAAGGGCATTTGAATTCCTTGTTTATTCTTAGCACATCCTTGAGTATGGAATCTTTGTTTAACTAGTAAGTGATAAATATAACCATAACAAGAAGCCATATGAAAAGAAGTCAATTGAAATCCAATAGTTACTATGTCATCATTTGTATGTTTGATAGATTAAAAAGAAGGAAAAATAAAGGAATACATCCTAGGAGAAGATGGGGTAGGAGCTTGATTCTCCATAGGATCATCACTAAGAGGGAGAGCATTAAGGGAATTCATATCATTCTCTGCTAATCTCTCATTACTAGAAGAAATACCAAATGGAGGTACAAAATCTATAATGTTTTCTTATTTCTCTAAAATGTCTACATAAGGAGAGTGTGTTTTAGAAAAAGACTCATGATCATGTATGAATATGTCATCCATTGATAAATCGCCCTCTTGTATAAAAGCATCTTCACCAAGAGGAGATAAATTAATGGATTTATCCAAGGGTTCATCCCAAAAAGTAGAATCACCCATAATGGATTCATGAGGGAGAGAGAAATAAACATCCAAATCCAAAGGTTTATCCCAAATAGGAGGATTATCCACAATGGCTTCATAAGGAAGAGAGTAATCAACATCCAAATCCAAAGGTTCATCCCAAATAGGAGGATTATCATCAATAAAGCACCTTGTAGGAGCACCTAAAGCTTGATCCCTAAAGGAGAAAGAATTGTATTATAAGGTAGGCTCATAGAAAAGACATATATTAGGAGAAGAATTAATCCTTAACTCATCTCCATGGAGGGAAAGATTAAATTCATCTACTTTCTCTAATATATCCTTAGAAGGTAATACAAGAGAGGACAAAGAAACATCACACACACTAAATAAAATCTTAGGTGTATCAATGTTGTAAATAGTGGAACATGAAGGTAACCATGCACACACACTATGGTAAAAGTCAATTGAAGAGATTGTAGAGGAGGATGAAATAGGAATAGGATCGATGGAGATCTCATTCAAACCATTTTCATCCTCACTTCCATGTGCCTCTTTAAGGGATCTATTATATTGTACAATAAGATCTTCATCAAAGTATTCAAAACAAGAGTCATACATGTTGAACACAATGAAAAATGTAAATGTTTTTGTATTTTTAACTAAATTTTGTGATTTTTATGAATTTTTAAATATAAATGCAACAGAATAAAATAAAACCTACTTCTATAGTCATGCAAGATCTCATATGAAATGCAAATCTAACACCAAAAAGAAAGAGTTGTCTATCGCGGGTTCACCAAAATGTAAAGGAGAAAAATGATGTTTATGGAATAAGAGTGTTTTGATACTCAAATCACTTATCACCTTTACATTTAATGTTTAGAGTGGAGGAAAATATAAGATATTCCCCTTTATTCTCAAATGCACAAAGGAAAGATGCAAATTGATCAACCCAAAAAGGATCAATGCAGAAGTGAATCAATCTATTGGAAATAAGAATAAAGAAGGAGATCCTAGGTTTCCCTCTTAAGAATGTGTGGCATGAATGAATGAATTTAAATGTGTGATAGATTTAGAATTATTAAGGTTTTGAATTGAAATGAATGATAGAAAAGTACTAACCTTGAAATTTTGCAGATCAAAGAATGCTATTTTCTGAGGTTTGTAGGCAATTTCTGGAAAATCTGACAGTTGATACCGAACCGAAATGCAAAGATGAACAAAACCCAGAAATCATTTTTCATTTAGATGTTGTCTTATGAAAAAGGTTTACCTTGACCCACAAATGTCAACCCTAACCCAATAATGTCGACCCTGACCTGCACAGATCCAAAAGTGACTTTGGTCGCGGATCCCGGAAGTTTGTCGAAAAGGGTATCCAGATCTGGTCTCAAATATACAATTCTGAACCTATACCTACAAGAAAAAGAGGTTTTTTGATTGGGGGTGAGGGGTTTGCCTTAGTCAAACCCTTATTTGGGAATTAACCTTGAAATCAATAATGAAAATAAGAATGCTAGCAAGTAGTAGAATTGAATCTAACAATGAAGCTATGATATTGAAATAGATATGTAATTGTAATTCAAATGTAAGCAAGTATGTAAATATGAAAATGGACTTTAGAAACCATAAACCTCCAAGATTGTATGCTTCGAATCCACCTTGAAGAGATGATGAAAGAGTCTTCAGGATGCACAAAGGATCTTGAAGGAAGATCACACCATCATGATGGCTAGATCTAGGGCTTGAATGATAAATCTTGAATGCTTGAACCAAATCCCTTCAAAGGCTTGAGAGCTT
>MU228093.1:3292589-3310892 GCA_018584345.1 Thuja plicata
TGACAAAGAAAAGTTTAATACTTTTGAATACTATAAAGGTGGTACAGTAAGAATGGGAAATGATACACCTTGTCAGATTGAAGGTAAAGGAACAGTAATGCTGAATAACCTGATTAAATGTGAAAATGCTTATTAGGTAAAAGGATTGAATTATAATCTGTTGTGTGTTTCTCAGCTGAATAATTCAGGTCACAGAGTAGCATTTGAGAACAAGAAGGCAAAGATCTTCAATGAATCAGGAAAATTGATTGGTACCGGTGAATAGACCAAAGGTAACTTATTCTATCTGAATGATACTAGCCCCACTTGACTGATGACTAGAAACAAAGATATATGGATGTGGCACAAAAGGTTGTTTCATATGAGTTTTGACAACATGATGAAAGTAAGCAGGAAAATAAGTATAAGAGGCTTACCGATGATGACAAAGCCAAACAACATCATGTGAAAGAATTGTCAAAAAGGTAAAATGATAAACTCTAGTTTCAAAAGAAAAACCCATACATCTGATGATATTCTAGAATTAGTCCATACTGATTTATGTGGACCTATGAGGACAAAGAGCTATTATGGCGACAAATATTTTATCCTCTTTGTTGATGATTACTCTACAATGATGATAGTCATGTTTGTAAAAGAAAAATCTGAAGCATTCAAGATGTTTAAATGGTACAAGGCTATGGTAGAGAAACAAAGTGGTAAGGATCTAAAATGTTTGAGATCAGATAGAGGAGAAGAATTTATATAAGATGAATTCACTAATTTATGTAATGAGCATGGTATAAAAAGACAGGTTTCTACACCAAGAACACCATAGAAAAATGGGATTGCTGAGAGAAGGAACAAATCAATAGTTGACTGTGCAAGAACACTGATGATAGAGAAGGACATCACCTAGATCTTCTAGAGAGAAGTTGTCAGCACTATTGTTTATACACTTAACAGAGTACAATTGAAGAAGGACTCAAAGAAGACTCCTTATGAGCTATGGTATGGTAAAACACCCAATGTAAGTTACTTCAAAATATTTGGAAGTCAATGTTATGTCTTAAAAGATGATAGAAATGGAAATCTTGACGCCAAAAGTGTTGAACATATTTATCTAGGGTATTCTACCAAAACCAAAACTTTTAAATGTCTACTCAAGGCTTCTAACAAAATAGTTGAAAGTGCAAATGTAAAGATTGATGAATTTGCAAAAAAGAATGAGCTAGAAAGCACAAAAGAATGAGAGGACTATAACAAGTTTGTACACTGTGAAGAACCCATAACTCTACCTGAGCAATAGTGCTTAAATCCAGAACAACAGAATGTTGTAACCGATGGTCAGAATGCTGTTACTGACGGTTAGGATAATGATCAAGATAATGTGCAAGGTAATGAAGACCAAACTGATATGCAAAGAGCTATGACTGTACATGAAAAATATGTAAGAAGCAACCATCTAGAGGACCAGATCATAGGAGATAAGAAATTTGGTACAAGAACAAGAAGTAATTATTTAAGCTCAAATTGCTTAATTTGTGAGTTTGAACCAAAATTTGTCAATGTTGCACTAGATAATGAAGAATGGATAAGTGCTATGAATGATGAGATTGAATAGATTGAAAAGAAAAAGACGTGGTCACTTGTGCCAAGAGCAGATGACAAGAATTTCATCGGTACAAAATGGATATTCAAGAACAAACTAAAGGATAATGGAGAAGTCACAAGGAATAAAGAAAGACTAGTATGCAAGGGGTATGCACAAGAGGAAGGTATAGACTATGGAGAAACCTTTGCACCTATTTCTAGGCTAGAAGGAGTAATAATCTACTTTGTTATGGTGCATACAAAGGATTCAAAGTATATCAAATGGACGTCAAGTCAACATTCCTAAACGGAATACTTGAAGAAGAGGTATGCATTGAGCAGCCGGAAGGGTTTGTGGATCCAGACAAGAGGAACATGGTATGTAGACTTCACAAAGCCTTGTATGGATTGAGACAAGCTCATAGAGCCTAGTATGAATGACTTCATTCCTATCTAATAGGTATTGGATTCATGAGGACTAGTGAAAACAATAATCTTTATTTGAAAGAAGATACTAATGCTAACACTTTGATTGTTGAAATATTTGTTGATGACATCATATTTGGAGGCAACGATATGCTATGCAAATCATTCACTCATGAGATGAGAAAAGAATTTGAGATGTCTATGTTTAGAGAGATCAAGTTCTGTCTTGGTCTACAAATCATTCAACAAAGTGAAGGTATTTTCACTGCACAATCTAAATACATCAAAGAAGTCCTGAAAATATTCAAGATGGAAGATTTTAAACATGTTGGAACACCGATGGCTACTGGATGCAAATTAACAAAGGAAGACAAGACAACAAAGGTAAATCAGACTCTATATAGATCAATGATAGGAAAACTCATGTATGTTGTACACACTAGACCAGATATTGCACATGCAGTAGGAATTTTTGCTAGATTTTTTGCTAACCCCGGGGAATCACATATAATTGCTGTGAAAAGAATTATAAGATATCTGAGAATATTAAGGAATTTGGTTTATGGTATAGAAGAGAAGGAAAATTTGAACTAAAAGTGTTTACCGATGCTGATTGGGCTAGAAATCTTGATGGCCGGAAGAGCACAACAGGAGGAGCATTCTTTATGGGTGACAGACTTGTCACATGGATTAGCAAAAAGCAAGGATGCATCTCTCAGTCTACTGTAGAAGCAGAATATGTTGCTGCTACTGCAAACTGCTCAAATATTGCATGGATCAAATAGTTTCTGGAAGGTATGCATATGAAGATCATAGAACCAGTAATTATCTATTGTGATAACACCAGTGCAATCAATATTTCCAAGAATCAAGTCATGCATGCAAAGACTAAACACATTGCCATCAAGTATCATTATCTGAGAGAACAAGTTCAAGAAAAAGAGGTCAGACTTGAATATGTGCAATCAAAAGAACAATTGGTTCATATCTTTACCAAGCCACTACCCAAGGATACATTTGAGTACCTGAGAAAAAGACTAGGGGTCAAACCCATGTCTACCAGTCAATAAAAGGACTAAAGGTTGGATCAGCCATATATTATCAGAATATCATTCATGATTGATGCAAGCAGAAAATGAACTTCAAAGCTACATCTATATACAGAAAGGTATATATCAGAACCAAGCACTAGAATATATTTTTATATTGATGATGTATAAGGGAAATTCAAGGAATATATTATGGATAGAAAAAAATTTGTTTGATAGAATGTCAAAAATTTGTAAAATATTTGTTTGGCATTGTTGTCAAAGGGAGAGAATGTATCCATATTATCATAGTTCATAGCTTAGAAACTATTCTTTGTCAGTTTACTCCATAAAGGGAGAGATCATATCCATAGGGAGAGATTTTGTATCAAAGTTGGAAACAAAAGACAGAGACATCAAAGAAGAAGAGAGAGAAATTGACACCAACAAAGGACACAACACATCAGAAGAAGAAACACAAAAAGCTGCAAGAATCAAATCTAAGATAATGTAGAGCTTACCGGCAGTCAGACATTTTTATCAGTTATCAAAACATACTATTTGGTAATTTGATCAATCTCAACAATTGTATTTCATGTTGTATTAGAAATAGTATAGTGTGAAAATATAGCATGTTGTTGTCAATGCCAAAGGGAGAGATTGATGACATGTAACTGATTGAATGTTTGATAATGTTAAGTTGATGATGATGCAAGACATTAAATCAGTTAATTGTTTGTATTGTCATTAATGTCAACTTGATATCATCTGTATGGTCATATACATAATGCTAAAGACTTTAGAGAATTAATGGAATAGAGATTATGCTTTGAGTAATGCATAAAAGTCAAGTATTCACTAAGTGACAGACTACACCGATGGAATGCACACCATCGGTAAAGATAGAGAAACAGTCACAGTGATGCCTGACAAGCAGAAGACAGTGTTGCCCAATGGAGCAGAATCACAAGACGCCCGACAAGCTGAAAACATAGTTGCCCGAAAAGAAAAATCCAAATGTTGCCCAACGGACGGAGATTCTGAAGCTAACTAAAGTTACACCGATGGAACTGGTAGTTGTCACCAGCGGTGAACTATAGAATTGACCAATAGAACAAAGAGATCAAAAAATAACAAAATATCTAGATGGCAGAGCTTAAGGATAGATTTGACTGGTTGTTTTATTTGTTTTATTCGACCACAGTTAAGTAATTTATTTAAAGAAGATTTATACAGTTGGCAAGAAGATAACTACGAGATAAATCAGGAGTTAAAGTCGTAAATCAATTTGGCTGGATTGTTTTTCATGCCAAGAATCAAGAATTAAGGAATTTATCATGTCTATATAAGGGACAAGCATAATTCATTTCCACAAGAAATCAGATACATGGGGGAGTGAATTGAAAGAAGATGCTGAAGAGAAACTGGTGAAGGATAAGCTTCATACAGTCCCGATCAATCAAGCTAAGGGAGAGCTAATGAATTTTGCAGACACCAATGAATAGTGAAGCACAACATCATAGAGTAGAAAGTGTGAAGTACAAAGGAATTGAATTGATACATTGATCAGAGAGGTATTGTACATAAATAGATCTGAATATCTATAATTCAAAGTTGCATTACAAACAGGTCATTGTGTTTCAGTTTAACCATTGAAGCATTAAGTCTCTTAACATAGTAGGAATTAACCGTCTTCTATAATTGAGGTATATCCTAATAGATTACCAAAAAGGTTGACTTATGATAATAGCATCGGTCTTACCTAAAGCCTATTGATAGTCTAAGAAGGAGGCTGATTAAAGGATGGTAGTAAGATTAGCATAAAACCTATTGAAAGTCTAGAGGCTGATTCAAGGATGGTAGCATAGATGTCAGATACTAAGTGATAACCTATGTATAAAAATCCTCTAACAAGGTTGCACTTAACCGTGTGTTTTTAACCTTTAACAGGGTTGGCTCCTAACAGGGCTCACTTCAGAAGAGTGAAAATCTGGGGTATCAGTCCCAGTGGTTTTTCCCTTAACTGGGTTTCCATGTTAAAATCCATGTGTTATGTGTGTATGGTCTATTACTTTATTTTTTTATATTTCACATATGCATTTTCTAGATTGATTGGTATACTCTGCATATTTACTAGGTATCGGTAAATAAGTTTTACTGCTTATCGGTAATCAAGGAGAATAAGGACAGACAAGGTAAACCGACAGACAATTATTTATTTCAAGTATTTCAAAGGAATACATCTTATAGGGACTTAATAATCTAAGGTGTATTGCTTGGTGGATTAAAGTTTAAAAGGATAATTTTTTAAGGCCACTGATTCATCCCCCCCTGTCAGTTATTATTAACAGTCTCCCACCTTGCAGGTGGTCCTAAATAGACTCTTCCTCTGAGGGGGTTCTTGAGTGCTTGGATCCTTCAACAGTGTTCTCCTCATCCTGAGGACTTATCCTTACTAAGGTGGTGCATAAGAACCATTTGTATTATCTCTTGGGTTCTCTTCTACCCTGACTATGTTTTCCCTTCTCTCTGCCTGATTACTTTCCTTCTATGGACACTTGGATGATAAGTGCCCTTGCTAGTTACATCTGTAACACATTGGAGGTCCTGAAATTCTCCCTCTAAACCTTCCCCTTTAATATTATCTTCTCCCTCTATAGGAGCCTCTGGAACAACTTTCTCCAAAAGAGTTCTCTTGACTAGTTTCTCCAAAGTTCATAGGACTTTGTCCTCTCCCACTTTTTGTTCCTCTTCCACTATTTCCAAAGTCTCTTTGGCTTCTACCTCTTCCACTTTTCTCTTTCTTCCTCTTGATATTTTCCTCAACTTTCAGTGCTAATTGATAACACTTTTGGACAGTAGTAGGGGAACATAAACTTAGTTCATCTTGAATATTTATCCTTAGCCCTTGCATATACCTTGAAAGTTTGACACTCTTTGGTTCCACCAATTTAGATTTCATGGTAAGTTTATGGAATTCTTCTGTATAACTTGAGATATCCATCTCCTTTTTCCTTAAACTTTGTCTCTTCCTATGAAGTTGAACTTCATAGTCTTCAGGCACATAGGCTTCCATCACCAAGGTCACCATCTTCTTCCAAGTACTTAGTGGATTCTTGTCCATCTCCACCCTCCCTGCTTGAGTGAAGTTCCACTAAGTTAGGGAAAATCCCTTGAAATTGGACTTTTCTATCTTAACCTTTTGATGTTGTGGTATCTCCTCATGGTCAAAGAAACTAGTGTGTGCATCAACCCTATCCATAACTTCTTCTAGATCCATCTTACCACTATAGATAGGTAGATCAAGTTTGTTGTTCATGGTCCTTCTCTCCATGGATTTAAAAGTCTTCAAGAGAAGCCTTTGTTCATCAAGGACTTCTTCTTCATCCTCCTACCATGGGGTTTCTGCATCACTCCCCTCCTCTTCAACTCTAGATTTTCCACCACTCCCTCTCTTTACTTTTTCCTTGAGACTTTTCATTTCCCACCTCATCAACTTCCATTCCACATCATGTTCTTTCACCACTCTCAGCAATTTTGCATTGATCATCCTATTAGGAAGTTCACTATCTTCTCCACCATCCAACATGGTTGCAACTTGTCTTCCTCCAAAGATATACTAGTTTCTCTGATATCACTTGGTGTAGAGCCCCAAACTATACCAAATAATTCCACAAAGGTTCAAGATACCTTCCCAACACCATATAGTCTAGGACTCTACTAGAGTTCCCAAAACCCACATATAAGACTAGATCCAATTCCTAGTCTCCACTACCCTTAGGGTATTCTTAAGCCATAACTAGAACCAATCAATCTAGGGATGGAATATGGGTTTTGAAAGGTTTGAAACCTTATTCAGATGTAATAAAAGACAAATCCCACACTTACTCAACTCTGAGACTCAATTCGGACACTCAACCCACTATACGGCTACAAGGAACAACAATGGATAAATGAAGGTAACTCACATGGAAATCCACCAAATCAAGTCTTAACCACCATCAAATGTTTCAATCCACTCACCAAAAATACCCTCCAGGCCAAGACTCTTGACCAATCTCCTAACTTTTGTTGCTCACAATTCTCTCCTAGGCCTAATTGAGCAATTAGGTCACTTTTTCAAAGAAAAGCCCTCAATTTAGATTAGTTTTCCAATCCTTCCAGTTGGAACAATTGTAGGATCATACAAAACTACTAAATCCAATGATTTAGGTCTTCAATCCACCCCTAGCCCACATTGTGCTTCAAAAACCAAATTTTAGATAGTCACATCTAGATGCTTGTCCAGAGGCTTTAATATTTCCTCCCTCCATCTACTGCCTCTTGATCTAAGCCCTCAAAATTATTAAATAAAATCCTCTCTCTTTTCTCTCCAGCAAGGCTTATACTTTTCCCATGGTGGAGTCTCTTGGAAAGAGTAATTTTGTCTCGAAACCTTAGTTAGGGCCCTCATGTGACCAGTGGACACTCAAAATTGGATCAATTTAGATCCCTTCTACTTCAAACCCTAAAAACACTTGAAAGATTCATATAAGACACTGGACCAACTTTTGGAATCCTTCAGTGGTGCATTGGGATCCGTACAACTCAAAAAAATAGTTGAAAATATAGAAAAATAGTTGAATTTTATTGATTTCAATATAAAAACTTTACAATTGATTAAATCCCCCCATGGAGTAGTTTTTTCAACCTTTTCATACATTTCCCAAGCATTTCCAATATACAAAAGTGGTTGTGACTATTGGGATTCAAAAGTTGCACTTTTTGACAAAAAGTTGCATTATGCAACATTAACAACTTTGACAACATTTGACAACTTTTAACAAAAGATTTCTAATGTGACTAAACTTGCAAAGTTTTGTTTTTAGACTCCATAGGAGACATTAGAAAGGTTAAATTAACATTTCTACCCTTTATTAGGTTTCCTAGAATATTCTAGCCTAATCTACCCAATATTGTCCAAAATGACTAAGGTAGACAACTAGGTTTATAACATCACCTAGTGTCCCCTTGTCTTACAATTGAGGACTTATTGATGACATTGGATCCAAGATCCAATCAATACCCTAACTCTTTGTTCTTGGGTCCACTAGTGTGCTTATGGTGGATGAGTTTGAGGGTGCTCCTGCACCATTATGAGTTGTGTATTTTGTGTTTATGTTCTTTTTATTTCAGTATTTATCTGGTTAAGTTAGAATTTATTAAGTTTAAGTTTAAAGTGTTGTAATGCTGATTCACCCCCTTCTTAGTATTACTTAATCCTAACACACTTTCCTATGTAAAATATCCTAAAAAATGTCTTCTACAATTAGCTACACATCTTGGCAATGCAAATCTTTGGTGAATTTTTCTTCAATAAAGGATGAAAACATATTCTTAATTTTATCTTGATTAGTGTGAACATGTCCATCCACATCGTAAATGCAACAAATATTCTCCTATTCACTTTTATAGTTTATGTACTAAAATAATTATTTGGAACCTTTTTTTCTTTTTTTAAACCAATGTAACTAAGCATGGATTATAGCTCTGCATCCCTTATAATGATCCAAGATATGAAGCTGTGTTTCAATAGAAGGAATGGAAGGCTAGATAGCTATGCTTCCTAGATTATCATTTTACATTCCCCATGGTGTAATGAAAAAACAACCATGTTTCAAATTCTTCATTGCTAAGTTTAATATAAAAGGTCCAACTATGATTAATATAGTGTTCTACAATGTTAAAATCTCCACCAATAGTCCAATCAGAATGAGGTAGGTGATTGGACACCTATTCCCATAACTCGCATCTTTCTTTAGCAAAGTTAGGGGCGCAAATAGAACAAAAACCAATAGGTTGGCCCTCAATAAAGATACGAACCTACATACAATTATGCGATGGCTCCCCTTTCTCAATGACAAACCTATTGATCTATGAAACCAATCCAATTACAGCCCCGGCCACCCAAGCCCTCGCCCCCACCCCCCACCATCACTTTGTAACATATGGAAAAGGGTAACAACTATCCACATATTAAATGATGATGCAGGAAGACAAGGACTTCTAATTTTTAGGACTACTAATTTTAACCTCTTGACAAAAAAAACACCAGATTCCAACTTGACAATAGACTTCTTAGAAATCTCAAAAGAGAATTTCTTAGCCTAATATAATGTCTGTAGGTAATGAAAACATCAAAGAAGATGTGGAAAGCGTTAAAAAGCTACTATTCAAAATTTCTACTACAACAATTTAGTTTTAAATTAGCCAAATGAAAGATCATTTACAAAACATTACTGAGACTATGATATCTTTATTTAGATTGGTTTCCATAAACCAAAAGAATATGGAAACATGTGCATCTACCAACCTATGCAACACATTCATCTACCTAACATATGCATGCGCTAGCTTTTCACTGAATAATGATAGTTGTCAACATGATAGAAAGTGATAATTGATACAACATTTTATTAGACAAATGAACAAAAGGAATCAACAATCAGCTCACTGGCATTAAATACTAAGTGAGGTTCAGTTAACCTAGCCATGAAAACTTCATTTCATCAGCACCCTGCTTCATCTAGATACCTTTTGTGAAAATTCCTATTGCAGTCACTGATTATTAATCTCCTATCTTATAAAGATTATTTAATTGTTGAAGATAAATTCACAGCTTATATCCAAAAATAACACAACTGCAACTTCACCAATAAAAATACGGAAGGAAATATGTAACACAAAGAACATAATATTTTTGGACAATTGTCCTTGGAAAAACCCTGAAGGGAAAACCAGTGCTGCAAATGATAAATATATATTAATCTTTAGTAAATTATGAGATACAAAATTCCTTGCCTCTCACTAGAAGAACTCAGACAATCTCCTAACTCCTCCTGTTGATATTCCTCCACTGCTATCCCCAACGCTATCACTGTGCCCTTGCTAATACTGCAAGACTATTTGCTATCACTACAAACTCATTTCCTAACACTACAAATTCTCTCCAACTTGTGTTGGTGTGATGTCTCTCCAAATTCCCCTAGACCCCCTTTTATACTACCCTCAATGGTAAACCAACGGCCAAGATCAATTCTCAATCAACGATTGAGATAAATTACAACCCAACAACCAAACAAAAAAATAATTGCAAATTGTTGCAAGTTGTCACCTAGGGGAATCAAACAAACAAATAATTAATAATTAATTAATTATTGTTAGCAAGTGGTGGGACAGCTGTCCAAGCTAACAAACTAACACTCCCTCTTAGCAAGGAAGCTTTTCTGCAGGACACCCAACTTATCTCTGAAGAAGATGAATTTTGCCTTCCCCAATGCCTTTGTTAGAATGTTTGCTACCTGCTCCTCTGTAGGTATGTACTGCAGCTGAACAATCCCCCATTGTACACAATCTCTGATGAAGTGATACCTAATGTCAATATGTTTCGACCTATCATGAAACACCGGGTTCTTAGTCAACTTGATGTAACTCTGATTGTCATAGTGTATCACCGTAGCCTCAACCTTCTGACCAAATAAGGCCACTAGCAAATTTCGAAGCCATATAGCTTCACATGTTTCCATGCTAGCTACAATGTCTTCTGACTCTGCAGAACTTAGAGCCACAAACTTCTACTTCCAACAACATCCAGAAGTACTCCTTTTTTCTGTAGTATTGCCTACCCAATCTGCATCAGTATAGCCTATCAACTTCATTCCTTCACCTCAAACATATCTGATCCCATACTCAACTGTACCAAGAAGATAGCCCAACACATGCTTAGCCACCATCTAATGTACTCTCTTTGGCTCCACCATGAACTGACTAAGAGAGTTTACTCCAAAGGCTATATCTGGCCTAGTGTTGATGAAATACATGAGTGAACCAATCAACTGCCTGTATAAGGTGAGTTCTACATCCTTCTCCTTAGAAGTATCTACCTTCCTCCAATTCATGATCATGGGTGTAGACATGGCTTTGCAATCTTCCATCTTGAACCTCTTCAAGATTTCAATGCAATATCTCCCTTGCCCAAGGAAAATCTCTCCATCTGTCTGCCACACCTCCATGCCTAGAAAGTAGTGCATAAGTCCTAAGTCCTTCATCTCAAACTCTGTTGCAAGGTCCCTCTTGTGCTCCTCTATGAGCCCTAGTGAACCTGTTAGAAACAAGTCATCCACATATAGAACAAGAATGAGAACCTCGCCCCCAACCACCAAGTAGTAGAGGTTAGCATCTGCCTCACTCTTCACAAAACCCATTTCCTACAAGTAATATCAATGTGCTCATACCACGCTCTAGGAGTCTGCTTGAGTTTGTACAAAGCTTTCTTCAATCTGCACACGTGGGTCTCTTTGCTATGTGCTACAAAGCCTTCTGGTTGTTTTGTGAATATCTCCTCCTTTAACTCACCATTAAGGAATGTTGTCTTGACATCCATTTGATGGATTTTCCATCCCATATGTGCTTCAAATGAGATCACAGCTCATATAGAACTATACCTGGCCATTGGAGCAAATGTCTCCTCATAGTCTATTCCCTCCTTCTAAGAGAACCCCTTAGCCACGAACCTTGCCTTGTATTTCTCGATGTTACCATCTGCACCATGCTTGATCTTGTAGATCCAGCATGATCCAACCACTACCCTATCTGTTGATCTAGGAACTACCTCCCACACATCATTCTGCATTATTGAGGTATTTTCCTCAACCATTGCATCTCGCCAAACCTGATGTTGTGCAGCTTCCCGATAACTGGAAGGCTCACTATCTACCAAATGACTAATTAAAGCCACATAGTCATTAAACTTTGCTGGTTGTTTCCTTGATCTTGTACTCCTCCTAGGAGTTCCCATAAACTCCTGAGTATCCCTCTGTTGAACCTCGCGATTCCAGCTGCCAACTGTAGAGGATGAAATATCAACCTCCATATCTTCTTGATGCATTTCCTGCTGCACCAGTTGCTCTACACTCTGCGAACTCTCACCACCTAAGTCTACACTTGTACTAGTAACTGTACTTGAGCTTTGTTGCCCTTGACTCAGTTGAGCTACCCTTGGAGATTCTATTGGGTACATACTCTAATCTTCTGATGGAAAATCTCTAGACCTTCTAAATGCCTTGTCCTCCATGAACTTGACATCACACCAAACAATGATCCATCTAGTCCCTGGAATGAATATCCGATATGCCTTTGAGGTTTCACTGTACCCAACAAAGTACCCCCTCTTTGCAGTCTAATCTAACTTGGTACAGGTGTCACCTTGAATATGAAAATATGCCAAACTTCCAAATATCCTGAAATGACTAACATCTGGCTTCTTACCTATGAAAGCTTCCTCTAGTGTCATCTTTCCTAGTAATTTATGTGGAATCCTCTTATGTATGTACACTATTGTACTACATGCCTCTACCCATAAGTAGCGGGGCATATCCTGGTCATGTAGCATAGCCCTTGCTGCCTCTGATATGGACTGGTTCTTCCTCTTAGCAACTCCATTCTACTGTGGATTGTAAGGAACAGTCCACTCTCTCTTGATTCCTTCCCTGGTACAGAACTCCTAGAATTCATTTCCTTTGAACTCACCTCCATTTTCTGACTGAAGAACATTTATCTTCCTTCCTGTCGAATTCTCCACAAGAGCCTTGAACTATTGGAAGCGACTGAAAACCTCATCCTTGGTCTTCAAGAAGTATATCCAAGTCTTCCTGGAGAAATCATCAATAAAATTAATATAGTACTCATATCCTCTGAGAGATTTCATTGACATTGGTCCACCTACATCTGAATGTACTAGATCAAGAACACTCGTAGATCTAGTGTCACTTCTTGGAAAAGATTCTTTCGCAAACTTTCCCAACACACATCCCTTACACACATCATCATGCTCTGTGCTCACCTCTGGAACACCTGTCACTGTCTCACGAAGCAATCTAAGTGCTCCATGATGAATATGGCCCATCCTCCTATGCCATACCTCTCCAAGATCTCCAGGGTTACTGTTGCTCACAAGTGCCTTAGGATTATCAAACTATAATCTATAAAGGCGACCGCTCCTAACTCCAATAGATACAGGTGATTTCCAATCTTTATGCTTAATCAAAACATGCATCCCTCTAAAGAGAACATTATACCCTTTATCTTGAAGGACAGATACAGAAACCAAATTCATACCTAAGCCTGGCACATGCAACACATCATGAAGAGGAATTACCTTTCTATTCTCCCTCTGAAACTGAATAGTCCCTTTCCCAACTGAGTTGAGTTTGGACAAGTTTCCCAAAGAAATCTGGATACTGGTGTTCTCCTCCTTATAACTGAAGAAGTACTCTCTAACTCCTGTCATATGAAATGATGCCCCACTATCTATGTACCAAACACTCTGTGGGGTTGAGCTAATCATGCAAGCTATAAGTGCGAACTCATCCTCCAATCTACTCGAGAGCTCATCTGCACTTGTTGAAGCCGCTACCTGCTTCTTACCCTTCCTTTGCGGGCAATCATTGAAATAGTGGCCAAATTCGTGACAACCAAAGCACTAGACCTTAGAAAGGTCCTTCTTCTTCTTACTTTGTGAATTTGATCCTTTTCTTGACCCCTTCTTTGCTTTCCCCTTACCCGCTAGGGAAACATTTTCCTGTTCCACCTCACTTTTCTAACTCTTGTTGTTGGCTCCATTGACAAGACTTAGTCTAAGCTCCTCCTGAGTGAAATCACTCCATAGTCGATCCTAGCTAGGTAAGGTGTCCCGTCCATTAATAACTTGAACAAAGACATCCCACTGCTTAGTAAACCCATTTAGGGCTATTCTTACTAGCTCGTCTTCATCTGGCTTATCTCCAACAACTGCTAACTCGTCCTTGACAAGTCTAAGTCTGGTGAGGTAACTTGTAACATCTTCTCCCTTGTTCATCTGGGTATTCCTCAACTTTTCTCTAAGAATCAACTTCCAGTTAGTGGTAGCATTCTGGTACAAATTTAGAATGGCATCCCACATCTTCTTTGCTGTATCTAACTCTGTGATATGTGGAAGAATATGGTC
Organism: Thuja plicata; assembly: GCA_018584345.1. Lineage (NCBI taxonomy): Eukaryota > Viridiplantae > Streptophyta > Pinopsida > Cupressales > Cupressaceae > Thuja > Thuja plicata. Next base: position 3,306,639 of record MU228093.1, read on the forward strand.
CTTAACACCATCAAGGATTATCCTCCTCGCCTTGGCATCATCCTTCTTGTATGCTGCAAGTAGTACTGGATCTGTAGGTATAGCTACAGTACTGGTAACATATTCCTTGATACCATTCTCTTCCAGCAATAAAGAAATTCTAGCTTTCCAAACACCAAAATTTGAGGCACCATCCAATCTGTCATGATCTCTCAAACCTGTTGAGGCCATCTCAAATAAATAAAAGAAACAATAACTCGAAAAAGGTCAAACTCAAATTTCTTTCCTTTTCCTAGGGTAAACCTTTTCTTCCCTCAACACTGCTCTGATACCATGTGAAAATTCCTATTGCAGTCACTGATTATTAATCTCCTATCTTATAAAGATTATTTAATTGCTGAAAATAAATTCATAGCTTATATCAACAAATAACACAACTGCAACTTCACCAATAAAAATACGGAAGGAAATATGCAACACAAAGAACATAATATTTTTGGACAATTGTCCTTGGAAAAACCCCGAAGCGAAAACCAGTACTGCAGATGAGAAATATATATTAATATTCAGCAAATTAAAAGATACAAAATTCCTTACTTCTCATTGGCAGAACTCAGACAATCTCCTAACTCCTCCTGCTGATATTCCAACACTACTATCCCCAACGCTATCACTATGCCCTTGCTAATACTGCAAGACTGTTTGCTATCACTGCAAACTCATTTGATATCACTGCAAACTCATTTGCTAACACTGCAAATGCTCTCCAAATTGTATTGGTGTGATGTCTCTCCAAATGCCCCTAGACCCCCTTTTATACTACCCTCGTTGGTAAACCAACGGCCGAGATCAATTCTCAATCAACGGCTGAGATAAATTACAACCCAACAACCAAACAAAAAATTAATTGCAAGTTGTCACCTAGAAGAATCAAACAAACAAATAATTAATAATTAATTAATTATTGTTAGCAAGTGGTGGGACAGCTGGCCAAACTAACAAACTAACACCTTTGTATCAACAGTTTCTCTACTATAACAAGGCAAACTGATAGACAAATCCAGATTTACATCGAGCAGCTCTTCATTCCTGTTCTCAGCATTTGAAGCCTCACCAGCCTCAAAATTCATGGTATAATCTACAGTCTGATTTCCATGGTGAAAGCTACTGCTCCTCTCGTTTTCATCATAATGAATAGGGCAGTGAGATTTTGGATTGATTCCCTGGCTGACCAATTTTCTGCTGATGTGGATCTTCCAGTAATTCTTTATTTCGTTGCCTGTTCTACCCTGCAATCTCCCTGCTATTAGAGACCATCTGCGCCATAATTCCCACAATATTAGAGATAGGAAAAAGGCTTTATAATCAAATCGAGAAGTAATATTTAAACAATCAAATTCAGAAACTCTTATAATAAGAAAAAATATCAAATCTTTAAAATATGAAAATCTAAAAATTGATATAATCAAACTGAGAAGTCATATTTCACTTCAACCTTTAAAAGCCATCATGTTGGTCTTACTGACTAGCTAACCCAACTAACAAAATATCAATATATGTCATTTTTACTGAGTAGTTAACCCTAATTAACAGAATATCAATATATGGTGTTGCTATTTAAGTAAGAGGATTAAAATAACTGGGTTACCGGTTTCCCAAGAGGGCATGGAGCCTGATGATGATTTGTTCTTCATCTTCAGAGATATTCCACCACTTGAGATCTTGAAGCAAAGTGTTGGTCCACCTTAGCTGGCAGCTCTTATCACATCTCTTCAGCCCTGTAAAATCACAAATATTAACATGGTGAAAAAAAATGAATCTCTTAGTTTTTTGATTTGATTATTTCAGATGATCAATCATCTTTATATTTCTTTTGTTCTCTTGTATCTTGATGATGGATCACTATAAGAAACATTAATGACAAAATTTTATCGAATTCAGAAAGTAATAATTAAAAAAAATTGGTTTATAAGTAATATGAATGAAATGAATTCAAAACCTGCAGTCTGGGTAACAGATGCCCAGCTGCCTTCGCCATGAGCTTGAATACGTGCAAAAAGCCGATCATCTTCTTCTTTAGTCCATGCAACTTCGCAGCAAGGACAACTTTTCATGTTGAGTAATTAGAGCTATGTTGGGAATGATGAGAGATAAGTATTATGGCAGATAGAAAGGGGAGCAAAGAAATTGACAAAACCAAAGGGACCCGATAGACAAGGGCTTGAGTACTAATGTCAACATATGTCCCATCACAACCATTTTTATGTAGGCGAATAAATGCCTCCAGTCCTAATATCAACAAATGTCTCATCACAACGATTTGTATGTACGCGAATAAATGTTTTTGCTAAATATATGTTAACTAAATTAAATGTTTATAAACTAGCAATTGCAGTTTGGTGTCAATGTGTACAGGGAAGAGATTTCTAAGGTAAATTAGAACAAATTTTGGTCTATTAGTTGTGTAGATTTGTGTAGTATATAAGTTCATTTAGTAATTCATGATGTTGTCAGTGCAACAAAGGGTCTAATGGATGCATTCAAATATATCTTCATTATCCTTCAGATTACAGGTTTATTTTCAAACATGTTTGGATTCCTATAAGTGGATAGATAGTTTATTCAAAGATATGACTTCTCGATTGAAATGTTTCTTGGAAAACAAATATCATTTTAAAATGTATATATGTCTATTTGTGAATTTGTGTTTGTCTATATGTGTGTATACATATACATATACATACATCCATAGATGCATTTTATCATATACAAATACATGCAAACACACATACACATACATATATACAGACAAACATACATAGATACACACATACACATACATGTATACCCACACATAGATACATACAGAGAAATATAAATATAGACGTAGGGATGGAAGGAGAAATAAGGAGTAAGTGAATAATAAGAGATAGAACCAAAGGGGGAGGGAGAGATACATATAACTAGCATACATATATGAAGTATCTCAAAACGAATATCTCACAACACACACACACACACACACACACATATATATAATATTAATTTAATTTATTTATTTTAATTTTTTGATGAATAGAGGCCTTCACTATTAATAGAAATATTAAAGTACAAAATTCACAAAAAAAGGGTCGGGGGAAAAAAATTTCACCCCGCAAGTTCACACGGCACCTAGGCTGGAAACAAACAGTTATTCATCAAAAAATCATATAAAACCAGAGCCCCTCAAGCTGCGAGAGCAGTAGCAGAAGAAGGAGAAGGATCTTTGTCATCCGATTTGCCCCAGATAGTGGGCACAAGAGCTTGATCAGGGATGGCCCAGTCATCTTCAGGATCATCTTTTTCAACTTCTCCTTCCTCCCGCTTGGGCAAGATAGCCAACGCCAGGCACGGGAATTTTCCCTGATTACCAGGAGCAAAGGCCGAAGGCCGAGAAACAGCAGTAGACGCAAGCACAGGAGGCCACCCAGAACCTGCATCCCTCCGAGGAGGCAGGGAGGGGGAGCGGCGACGCCATTGCCGCGGGGTCCTAGAGTGTCTGGCAGAGGAGCTCCGGCTACGACATCGCCCCTTAGGCAGCGTACGGTTAGCTGCGAGAGAATCTAGAGGCACTCGGGCAACAGTGCAAGGGGCATTGCCCCAGTGCTGGAGCAACTCCTGTAAGTGGGAAACCTCTAAGGCCTCTTTGTCAGCTTGCACCTGAATTTGCATCATTACATTATTACAAATACAAGCTTTATCAAAAAGAGAAACATGAATATCCTGAGAACTATGAGAAAAAAGCTCAACATTTCTATCTTTCCACAAAGTAAAAAAAAATTCCAGCCGAAAGGAATGCCAAATCTGGGTGAACTGGGAAGGCATTCTGGGAGAGTCACCAAGAAGAATCATGTGCCAAGAAAAGGGTTCTGGCCTGAAGGGAGCAAAAAAGTCGTGAATCCAATTCCAGTAATTTTGAGCACGATGAAAAAACCAGAAAATATGCATGAAAGTCTCCGAGTGACCACAAAAAGGGCATTTGGGGTCAGGAACCCCCATATGTCTGAGCTGAGCTCCCAACGGTAAGCCCTGGTATAAAAAACACAAGGAAAAATGAGCAATTTTAGCCTGAGTAACAGCATCCCAAATGATGTGAAATCTCCACCCCTAGCTCTTCTGCGAAGAGGAAAGATGCCAGCGGTGATTGAGCGAATCAATCATGGGCAAATGAGGCATAAGCCAAGAATACCCAAGTTTCAGCTTGTAACTAGTGAATGGAGTGGCAGGATACCACTT
>MU228093.1:3330713-3342209 GCA_018584345.1 Thuja plicata
ATGACCAAGTCTTAAATGCCATAACCAAGATTCATTTTTGTATGAGGCTTTAAAAGCTATTTCAGCAACCTTTTGCAATTCTTGTGGCTCTATCATTAATTCACTTTGAATTCTTAATGGGAACATCATATTCTTTGTCATTTCAACTTTTACAATCAGCCTATTGCTTGGTTTCTTATCTAAGATCACACATTCACCATTTTCAAAGTATATTCTATAACCCTTTTGCACTAATTGCCCAATGCTTATAAGATTGTGTTGCAATCAGGGAACATAGTATACATCTGAAATATGTTTCTCCTCACCTTGTTTTGTTTTTATGTTAATTGACCCTTTTCCCATGACTGAAACTCTTTGATCATTTCCTAATTTTACTTAATCATCTATTGTTGCAAACATCTCTTTATTACAACCCATGTGGTTGCTACACCCACTGTCTAAAAACCATACTTCTTTCGAACTCTCTTGTGCTACATTACATGCTATTAATATTGTGTCTTGTTCACTAGTCTTTGACTGATTTTCATTTGTAAAATGTGTCTTTTTCTTATTCAAATCATATTGCTTTTTCCTACATTCTGATGCATAATGCCCAAATTTGCTGCAATAATGACATTGTATGTTGGATTTATCATACCTTTCTCCTTGATGATGGCTTTGAGAGTGATTGCTCCCCCTTCCTCTTGTTGATGTAGAATGGGCATACGGGCTCGATGGTGGTCTTCTACTTTCAAATTGCGTGTTTTCTCTTCCTCCCCTTGGTGAAAAACGTCCTCTGCCTCGGCTGTTATTTGATCTCCCTCTTGTTCTGCCAAATGAGAGTTGAGTCTTGAATGCATTCTCCAATGATGATGACCCTGATCGATTTAATCTTTGCTCATGTACTAAGAGTGACCCCATTAATTCATCTACTAATAATTGAGAAAGATCTTTGGCCTCTTGAATGGCTATTACTACAACATCAAATTTAGCAGGCAGACTTCTAAGTATTTTTTCAACAATCTTTTGATCTTCAATAGTGTCTCCATAGGACCTTAGCTGATTTACTATTGACATTGCATAAGTGACAAATGTGTCTATTGAATCTGAGTCTTTCATTTATAGATTTTCAAAATCCCTTCTAATTATTTGCAATTTTTCCATTATTACCTTGCCTGTGCCTTGGTATGTTGTTTGCAAACTATCCCATGCTTGTTTTGATCTTGTGGCAGCTGCAACCTTTGGAAAAATTGATTCCTCCATTTCTTGTTGAATGAAAAATAGTGCCTTTGCATCTTTTTTCTTGTTTTCTTCTAGTAAATCTTTATCAACTTGTGAAAGTGCCTGATATGCCTGCTGATTTGTTGGTTCAGGAAACCCATTTTCAACAAAATTCCAAATACCTTGAGAGCAAAATAGGGTTTTCATTTTTATGCTCCAATATTCATAATTTTTGCCATTAAAAATTGGAATCTAGGGTTGGGAAATACTTCCACTAGTTCCAGCCATGATTCTTCAAAATGAAATTTGCCTTTGAAGCAAAACCCTTTTTTCTATTTTCTTCAATCTTGCCCTTTTCAATGAACTGGGTTTCTAACTTTGATACTTTGAAAAATCTTTGAAATTTCTGCTAAATCAAATTCATCTTCAACTTCTCTTCAACCTCCAGTAGAACCCTTCTCTTCAACCTGCTTTGATACCACTTTGTTGAAAACAGAGGAAAAAACAGAACAAAGAAATACCACAGAAGACCAAGAAAAATAAACAGAGAACAAATTTTTATATTATGCATGCAATCATAATATTGTTTACATGAAAAGAATTTCACAGAGCTGCCTTTGTTCTATCTTCCCAAAACAGAGACTTCACATCTTCTCACATAAAAACAAAGTATTTTTCTTTACAAATCTGAATTGCTAAGAAAAGAAGAAGTTTCCAGAAAAACCTAGAATGAAGTCTAGATGCATCGAAGAAGAGAAAGGAAGAAGATAGAAGGAAGAAAGAGTAAATGTGGTGGGTGAAGTAGCTGCATTAAATGACAGGGGAGATTAGAAGAGTGACTAGCTGGAGGTCCACGTCAGTCACATACGCCAACAAATTTGGGGTCGCCTGTGTTTGGGGAAGTTATTAGAATTTAGAATGGTAATTTTCTTGCAATGATTACACTCCAGCCCATGGGTGCTCAGACTAACCAACACACAAAAGCCATGGGAGCTTGTCAAATTTTGGAGATTTCTTGACGCCTAAATTGTAGAAAGGTCGGGATTGAAGGAGACTCAAACAATATAATCAATTGCCTGAAGGGGGAGGAATAAGGCCTCTTGAACCATTTATAATTTATTAAATCCTCTATTAACACAATTAAAACCTTTTAAATTTTCTTCATTTCTCATGCCTATAGGGAAACAAACATTATGACAGATTGTCTTGCTAACCTAGGGGTTAGATCCAAGGAAAAGACAACTTTGTATGGGGAGGAGACTTTGAATGAAGAGGTGAAATCCATTCTTAGGTTTGACTGGAAACATTAATTATGATATTATTTCCACATTTGGGGATGATCTGAATGACTAAGCAACCATAAATATTTTTAATTACCCATACGCTTTTTGGGTTGCTCTCTGTTCAATTGGGTTTGCTAGCTCTTTGTTGGGTCTGTGTATTCATCTTGGAATGCTTTGTTCTATGACTGGAAATATGGGTGGTTATTGAAGGGTTCAGCCTACTAGCTATGATGGGTGGAGGAATAATGATACTATCTAGTACCATTTGAGGAAAGGTGGTGTCACCCCTTGTCCTATCATAATTCATGGCTATAACCATAAACTTACATAGATATTCATGCAGGAATAGAAGAACAAAAACCTTGATTTTTTTGGAAAATACATTGTGGTTGATGAGAGCCTTTTTGTGGAGGTGACTGGTTTGTCCATGGATGGCATCAAGTTTTACAGAGAGAAAATTATCGGAAGAAGTTGTGAAGAAATTCGCAAAATCTATGAAGGAGAAGTAGGTTAAGGTAGATAACTCTTACATTTTGCTAGAGCAGTTAAAGCCTATAGGGAGTGAACTTCTCAAGCCCATATCAGAGTACTTCGCTTAACTTCTCAAGCCCATATCGGAGTACTTCACTTTCTACAATAGGCTCACTAGGGTATACATGTATCATCTAGTTATTCTCAATCTTTTTAGATAGAAGGTTCTTATCTTTTATACCTTTTACTTTCTCTTGTCACTTAATTCCAACATCAATGATCATAAGGAGAACCCTCAAAAATATTATATTTTGCACAAGGGCTTATCCTACTCGTTTACGAGTATTTTAGAGCTATGATCTCTAAGACCCCTTCTAGGGATATTTAAGATTCTATAGAGGAATGGGAAGACAATGGTACCTCAAAGGATGAAGTATGGGAAACTAAGGTTGATGAGGATGAACTTCAATAAACTTCTGAATTTTAAATCTTTTAGGGGAGAGGACTCGATAGTTGAGCGCGTTCTAGTAGTTGTGATAGTAGTTGTTAATTAAATACCCACACTTGTTGATTTAATATCCAATATTTTTAACAACATTGTACAAATAGTTATGACTTTAAAGTTGCTTTTGCTAATGATGACTACCCATAATTGAATGAAATGTCTCCCTTTTCTTAAAAAGCAACCAATAGTGTGATGCCACCTCAGCTGTACAAGTATAGGGGTCCCTGATGCACTATGATTGGTCTCACTTTTTTTTTTGGGCTGTTTTGGACACATTGGCAAAAAGCATGCTGATGTGGCCCTAAAACCTTAGTTATGAGCACGGGACTTGCCAGCACGGGACTTGCCAGGTAAGCTGCTGTAAAAAAATGGGAGTGATTTGAAATTTCCATGTAGGATTTTGAGAACCGCAAAATTAGGGTCCTCAACTACTGAATCCTCTCCCCTATGTAATGTTAAACGAAAAACCCACATCAAGAACTAAATCCATGATTACTGTAAGGAATCTCGATGCGGTAACCACTCCAAACCCAAAAGAGTACGGATTTCCACTTCAATGTGATCACATTTCAAATTAAAAACCGACCCAAGTTTCTGAGAATCATATTTGCTAGGATTTTTTACTTCCAATTGCAATTGGGGAAGTTGGATTCTATATTCCATAGCATAATGCTAAGGAAAAAGATGATGATAGATACGAACCCAGAGAATGCAAGATAAAAGAAAATGCAGGCCAAACAGACATAAATACGGACCCATCATAGTGGAGGTGTAGTGAAGTATGCATGAATAAAATTAATACAAGGTATTTAAAACGTAGCAGGCCAAAAACACTCCACCTCCAAAAACAATGCGAACACAATGTGAAATGATAGGAACCTAAAAATGAATCAGCGCGGTAGGGTACACATATAAGCCAAATGGATGCGCAGAAATAAAAAATATGCGGAAGAATCCATTTAAAATACCAATCTGAGCATATAAAATCTCAAAAGGGTCATAGGATCCCGTACAAACAACGTCAACAATGCTATCTTATGTCATCATGAAAAGGTAACATGATAGGTTAGCAGTATTAATAAAGAATGAAAATATAGCATCGAGGTAATACTAATTATAGTGACACCACAAATAAATGTTTGATAACAACTTAAGATTCCATAACCCAATCTCATGGAAAAAAAATCCCCCCTCTATAAGAGAACCACTGATGAGAACAGACGTATACCAAAGTGAAGTGCAACAATCAATAATCACAAACACCATACAAATAGTTATATGTTGATGTACCATTATGTCTAAGACCAGAAAAGGAGATATCTCTCCACTCCTCATCAAATAGACAATAATATAGTTAGTTGATTCAAAAACATGTTCCTGCGTATTACAATAAAATATTCGTGAAGTAGATGATCAACCCAAATAGAAAATAAACAAATACCTAATATCACCATGCAAAATAGAAAATGTCTATAATAGCATACCATCGGAAAGAACCAGGAAGAAACACAATTGACATTGGTTCTTTTAGAGGAGGAAATTAAATTGATTTTTTTTTTTTTAAAAGAATATTGCCGTCCACGATGGTGAAGGAAGAGTAACCAAGAAAATATTATCCACCCCCATCATTGGGAATAAAAATAATCGGAATAACTTATGCAAATTAATCTATTCCACAGTAAAGAGAACCGAGATGAAAAAAGAAAATCACCTCATTACTGCCATACATCTACCCCCATCATAGGAAATCAAAATAATTTAAGACGCTTTAGCATTTTTGTCTATTCCTCGATGGTGGAGGCAGAGAATCAAAAAATACCATATATCCATCCCGATCATTTAGAAATCAAATTAATCTGAAGAACTTTTGCAAATTATTCCAATCCCGAAACGTGAAGGCGGAACACCCATGAAAACAAATATTAAGGAAATGTTATAGGAGGAAAGATACAGCTTCATTGACACATCCTAAAGGTGTAGGTTGTCATCTATAGCCTTATTTTCTAAGAAGTCAACAACCACATTAATATCATGATAATATCACTTAATCTCAAACTGGGATAAAGCCTGTAGCTGCAATAGGACCTTCGTCCAAAAGATATTTAGATTCCAACAGTTGGCTCATATGTTAGTGATTGCATGATATATGACCATGGAGTCCCCCTCAATAATGAGAATCGTAATATTTAAAGATAAAGAAGTAGATATTCCTAAACTCAAATCCTCCATCTCATAACATTGTTAGTGCACAATGAGAGTTTCTTGCAAAGAACTTTAATATTTTCTAGAGTAGCCCTTGATTACAATACCAACACTAAATGAATCCAGACTCCCCCTAGATGCACCATAGAAGTTAATTTTTAAAAAACCCACACAACGGGGAGGGGGAGACCAAATAACATGATGTCGAGGATGAGACAATTTTTTTGAACTATGCAACCTTTAAACAGAATGGATTTCAACAAAGCCCAATTTTTAAGGATGAAGTTGTTAGTAATATGAGATCCAAGATTACTCAGAGGGGGCTGAATCAATAATCTAGCAATTCCATCTTTTCATTAACTATTCAACCATTTGCATAAGTAAACATTCATTGCATGAACAACTAAACAATAAGAAAAAACATCCACAACAATGAAACATACTAACACTATTTTTTTTATATCATGGAAACCCGCCTAGGAAAAAACCCCGTGTGGGAATGACACCCACTAAAATCTGCACTCTTCTTAAGTGCACCTGGGTAAGACCTTAGTCCTATTAGGAGCTTACAAAATGCCCGGTTAAGAGAAAGACCCTGTTAGGAGCCATCCAGTTAAGGGATTCATCTCTAGCCCTGTTAGGAGGTTTACCCTTTTAGGAGTAACCCGGTTAAAGTATTTCAAACCCTAATTAAATATTCAAGTGGTTAAAGGATTTACAATTCAAATTTGTTAGGATCTACCCGGTTAAGGGATTTAGCTTGATGAAACTGTTAGGAATAAACAAGTAAATGATTTGAAAAAGTAGAACTTCCTTTGCTAATACAGATCTAGTTCAAGCTCAATCTCTTGTTTACATACAGGCACACTTCAGTTTTCTTCCTTCTCTCGATCGCAGCTCTATGTCTGTGATCTACACATGTACATTTCATCATTTTACATATTTATACAGAACAAGTACATTAGGTAAAATAACCTCCTTATAATTTTATTTACAATATTTCTCTCTCAATGAACAAACCCTAAAACATGTTAACAATATAGAACATATTCTAACTAACTCAGGTCATCCTTCAAATCCATCACACATCAATTTGACAAAGAAAAGTCAAAGCATAATACACTTTCCAATGTTCTTTCACAACCTCAAAGAAATCTGGGCATAAACGATCATAAACATGCCAACTCGTCAATCATCTTCAATATTCATCATCACCATAATTCATGGAACATATAATCACTCATCGCAACTTGATCTAACATCACTAGTCAAGGATTTGAATGATTGTTCTTGACTGTCCAAAGAAATACTTTAACTCTTTTCCTAGACAACCTTGTGTCAATTGAAACTTAGTCTTCCGGTCATCAAAGCATGATGCAGTTACAACCATAGCCTCCTAACATAGTCAGGATAAATATATCAACTTTTTTTTCTTGATTAATTTATTGCACATTCAATTGCTATAAGTAATGAATTTTATCAAACTTGTATATGATATTCCCTCCTTTGTAATTGAAGAAAATAATCCAAATCACCGTCATTTTAATCATAATCTATTTCAGTTGAGAATGAAAATCTAGAGGAAAGTTTTCTCATCACCCAGTTTTACACCAAGCCATAATTGTCTATCACCTACAATGCATTAATGATAGCGTGGAAATCACTTTCCCCCTTTTTATCACCTTCAACTCCATCTTAAACTTCTCATTTTTTCATTAAGATTTGAGAACTCACCCTCACCTCAATTTTTATTATCACCTGCATCACTTTGGTTGTCACCGTGTTGGATATCTATGTATTTTTTATTTTCTTTGGATAAGTTTTTTTATCTATAAAATATTCAAATACAATAATGGTGACAATTAGATCATCAAAGAGGATTTTACCAAAAATAATAAAATAAATTATAGAATATATTGACTTAAATATATTTTTCTTCAAGATGTGTTTAAAAAGATAATTCATATTATTAGTATAACCGTAATGAAGATCTTTGCAATCTTTCACTAAATACAAGATGTGAGAACCGTGGATCTAATAGAGATAAAAAGAAGCATAAATCCACAAATGAGAAGCAAATGGAAATATATTAATTGACCCATTAAGTAATGCAAATAACAAGTGTACATGTAGGTGAGAGTGTCTCTACAAAATGTGGGATGGACTCCTTCAACCTACAGTGGTGGAAAAACTACCCAAGGAACCAGGATGAGGTGTTGAAATGGAATTGACACCTTTGCAAATGACTCCTAGATGATGAAAACTTGTGTGAACAAGTGTCCAATACATATGGACGAATAAGTAGGATTAAAAATCCTAAGAGTAATTAAAGAAAAATACTAACACCTCCTCCCCCCCCTTAAGCATAACATAGGAGGACAAGATAACATTGAGTCCTGACTACTAGCCTAATGAGGTACTCATGTACAATGAAATCTCTCATAAAAGGAGAAATATAGAAAACCTAGCGGGAAAAAAATATCCTAAAATGAGATAAGATGAGAAGAACTTTGAAGCATCTTGAAATTGTAAACTCTACTAATGATGGACACATATTTTATGGAATTGTCGAATCTTAAAAATATTTGGATCAATATTTACTGCATGAGTGAAACTATGACACTACTCAGCTAGTGTACACAAAGGTTGTCAAATTTTTGAAGTTGATAATGTAGATAGTGCTTTTGATGAGGAGGAATTGAAACTCAAACTAGTCCACTAAATCAATCCCCCATATAAGAAATCAAAAAAGAAAGTATATTTTATGCCTTCCTCAAGAAAATTATACTTCGTTGAACAAAGTATGCGTTCCTAAAGAAAATTCTACTTTATTGAATGAAGTATTAGCATACTAACACATTATAGTCCTCCCTACTGCTTAAGAGAAATAAGCAGACAAAATATAGTTTTATTGGACTTTATATCATTGTGTTTACAAGAGACACCAAACCATTAAAAGAGGCTCATAGTTAGCTTAATTCCGAGACTGGCTTTGGAGGAATTAAGGGCCACGACAAACAAATAAAACTAAAATATTTGAAATGACAGAAAGAGGAGCGAACTGAGAGACTCTAAAGGGCCCTAGGGTTTCTTCTGGAGCTATGGGTGCAGGAGGAGGCACTGAGAAAGTCTCTGATTAAGAAAAAGATGTATATGAAGATGCGTGTGATGTCATTCTTACCCTCCCCTTCTATTTGGTAGTTGGCTCCTTTTCTGGTGGAACTTTTGTGATGGTCGAGGTCTTCTTCTAGTGCTTTCGAAAGTGTGGAGGAGCTACGACCATGATTTTTTTGGTGGAGGGGTTTCTTCGTCCCCTATTCGTGGATTCTTGTTCATGTGACTGTCCGTTGCCTCTTTTTGGCCGTTTGGGCTTTACTCTTCAGATTTTTTTTTTAAAGAGAGGGTTTCACTACACAGTGGTGAGTGATTGCAATGGTCTTTCTTGGACGAGGAATGGATTTGGTGGACATTTTTTCTACAATTTTTGGGAAGAAAGCCTTGTTTCTTCTTGTATTGTTTGCAATTTATTATATCTTTGGGGTTTTTACCTCCAGATTTTTTCTTTTCAGTTTTTTTAGGCCCTTGCCCAGTTCAAGTATTTCTTCTATTTGGGATGGGGCATCTCACTGCTTTTCATTTCAGGGTGCGGTTCTTGGCGAGGATGACTATTGTGATTTCTATTTGGGGACTATGATTTTTCTACCCTGTCATTATTTTTCTAGACTCAAATTTTTCTAGGACTGGATCTCTTCATTGGTGAGTGACGCTCTATGTGTTCTTTCTAAAAAGTCACTGTGCAAATCTGAATCATGTTGTGCGGTTGTTTCCGCCATGTGGGCTCTTATTGAAGCTTGGATCACGTCGTTCCTGTCGGAGAGACCTGTGTCCCCTAGTTGTGTATTTTCTCTGCACTTGGGGATTTTTTCTACCTGGAGAGTTTCCAGTTCTTCCAGTGGCTTGTCATGCACTATGGTTGGTAATGTATCTTCCAAGTTGTATTTTTCCCTTCCAAGAATCTTTGGTTATGTACCGTCATAAAAAGTACACACTTAACTCGTGGTCATTTTTGGATCATTTTGGGCCCACTTTAGTGTGTTTTTTATGGTATGACATCATATTGCAATTATAGGGATAATTAATTCAGATAGAGGTTCTCAAATCCTTCTTCAAACTCTAGGTTGGATCTAATTTCTATCAACATTTTTCTATTTCTCCCCCCATTCAGGATTCATTTCCCTCCTATATCCTATTTTTCATGCATTTTACATCTTAGAAGTTGTCTTAATTTATTGAAAAATAAGTCATTTCGACCTCACTTTTAGCACACAACCCTAGGTCTCGAGATAGATTTAACAAAGTCTGCCTAGACAAGGCCAACTTAGGTTAGCATATCTGATGTAGAGGGTCTAGAGTTCTAGTGTTTCCTTCTTCCAAATTGTTTAATACTTCTCCTAACCATCCAATGATCTACTCCTCTATGTGCTCTCCACAAATATGGATCTCGTAACCCCTTCCTACAAACTTTCCTCCTAGGTATAGTTGATTTGATAAAGACACAAAGTTCACACAATTTCAACTAGTCTAACTAGTTAATCAATCTTCTTGATTTTTCACCAGATCTTCCCCTAGAACCCCAAACGCTTGCTTAGGATCCTTCCCATACATCTCATAGACTCTTTCCTATGTTCTTGGCACATTAAAATTCCATTGGAAACATTTCCAATGCTTCTGGATACTCCAACATCCATTTATAGTTATTTTGCACTAGTAGGCCTAATTAGGCCTATTTCTAGTAGGTCTATTTTCACTATTTTGAGCCAAATGCTCCAAATTATCCCAAAAAACCTCATAGAAGTCCTTATAAATCCAAAATCTATCCAATAGCCCTTCAAGAATAAAAAACTATAATTTCTCAAGGCACCCACAACCCTAATTGCTACCAGGCCCTAGTTTTCAGCCTATCTTTTAGGCCTCTGGACCAGTTAGTGTAATATGTCTTCAATTTGGTCTTCGAACTTCATTTCACCATCTACCACATTTTTTATCCTTCAAGGAGACACATTAGGGATTCTTCACATGCCACTAAGTCATCCATCCAAGATCATGGGTGCTCTGCTCAATCCAATCTTTACCCTGTCCAGGCTCACCTACTCCTAGCAGTCAACCATAGGGCTTCACTCCAAGTCTAGGAACTCAATTGCAAGTAAAAAAAGAAAAAAAATGAGAACACTATGTACATACCCTAACCCATCATCCCACATGATTTCATCCATTTTGAAACGTGGATGCTTAGGTTAGAGACATTTTGGTTCCTGCAACTCTGCAAATTGAACTTCCAGACACAGTCACCTAAATCCTAAAGTAACTCCACACACAATTAACTTGAAATAAAAATACTATATAAAAAAGAAATATATTACAATACACTACATCCCCATGGGGTCAGATCATCTAATCTAATATGTACACATCCATACAAAATGCAGAAAACACTGTAATTTGCCAAGAAAATCAATAATCCATCCGTACATAATGATCACAAAATTAATTTTCAATCCAAAACTTCATTAAACTTTCCAAAAAAATCAATCCATGCTCAAATACCCGAGCATGCGTGGCTACAACCACTCAAACCTCCATATGCAACTTTTTGCAAAAAATTGCAAAAGTTGCTCGTGCAACTTTTGAAAGTTGCTAGCATCTTTTGAACATTCTTTGCTCTTTGACCATTTTATTCAACTCGATGCATGTTGACCACTCCTATGACCCTAGTTAGGATACTTAGGGTGTTAGTAATAACTTAGAGAGGGGGGGGGGGGGGGGGGGGGGGGGGGG
>MU228093.1:3357551-3370723 GCA_018584345.1 Thuja plicata
TTCCATTCAAGGTTTCTCAAGAATGAGGCCTCAAATATCGATCCATAGCTCTCTAGTCATGGATGTGTAAAAATGTAAAATGAAGGCCCTCAGATTGACCTAGTTGTGTCTATTGCAAATACACTATAAAACAAGAGATTCAAATGCATAAAAATGAAATCTACTCTATATGATAACAATGCATATTAGTCTATGAAAGGAAATATGAATACAAATCTAATATATGGAAATAAACATGATTCTAATCTATATGAGGAGCCATGAACGCAAGAATAAAGAAAACAAGAAGAGAGCTTGAGTGCTCAAATTCTCCTCCAAAGTTTCTCTCCAAACCTGCAGCATAACAATATTATGAAAACCTAATATCAAAATGAAAAGGAGAGGTCTCCTTTTAAAGAAAAGTGAACGATTGAGATTAAGAGGCAAAAAATCAAAGGCTACGATTAAGAGGCAAAAACCCACCACTTAGAAAGATGTGAAGAAAAATGGATTTTTATCTAATTCATTTCCTTTTTTAACAAATAAAATGCTTTAAGTGGGGATTTTTATTTATTTAATTAAAAGAGGGGTTTTCTTTCAACTAAATAAATTAGAAGAATTTTATTTAATTAAATGGAGGAAATTGAATTTAATTAAATAAGAGGAATTTTATTTAATTAAAAGGGAGGTTAAATCTTTTAATAAAATAAGAGGAATTTTATTTAATTAAAAGGGATATTAAATATTTTAATTAAATAAAAATGGTCAAACCTTAGGAAATATTGAAATAATTGAATTAATTAAATTAATTACAATTTGATCAAGGAAATTTATTTGAATTGAAAATAATCCAAAGCATTGATTCAGGAAATTTGATAAAATGATAAATGGGACCCAAAGTCTAGGTGACCATTTTAGGGTGCAGGCAATAATATCATCAACAAAAATTTCAGCAATTAGAATATTACCATTGGTATCTTCTTTTAAACTTACAGATTGCTATTTTCACTTGTTCTAAGAAAATTTATGCTAAATAGATATGAGTGAAGTCTTTCATACCAGGCTCTAGGTGCTTGTTTCAAGCCATACAAGGTTTTATGTAGTCTACATACCATGTTTCTCTTGTCTAGATCAACAAACCCTTCTGGTTGTTCAATGTATACCCCTTCTTCCTGTTTTCCATTTAGGAATGCATATTTGACAACCATCTAGTATACCTTGAATCCTTTAAATGCAGCATAAGAAAGTAAGATTCTAGCAATGGGTTCAAAGGTTTCCCCATAATCAATACCTTATTCTTGTGTAATATCCCTTGCATACTAATCTTGCTTTGTTTCTAGTGAGTTCTCCATTCTCATTCATCTTGTTTCTGAATATCCATTTGGTACTGATGACATTCTTGTCATCTGGTCTTGGTATAGTGTCCATGTATTGTTCTTCTCAATTTGTTCTATCTCTTCATTCATAGCACTGAGCCATTCTTCATTCTCAAGTGCATTGTTAACAGGTTTAGGCTCAAAATCACAAAGCAAACATCTAGTGTTTAGTGACTTACTTCTTTTTCTTGTTCTAGCCTTCTTGTCTCCTATGATTTCATTATGTGGATGATGTCTTCTGACATACTTGGAAAATTTGGTTTAGCTTTGTGTTCATCATTATGATCATCTTCTTGAGCTTCGTTCTGATCTCCATTGCTTGGAACATCATCCTGAGGAATATTCTGATTTTTGGTAATTACAGCTTGATACTTGGGTGCAATGTTGTGTTTCTTAGGAGTGATACACTGTTGCTTGTGTAAAGTGTCAGGTTCTGTATAAACAAACCTATTGTAGTCCTCTGGTTCCTTTTTTCTTTCCTTATCATTCTTTTCTTCAAAATCATCTATTTTCACATTTACACTTTCAATGATTTTTTTAGATGACTTGTGAAGACATTTATAAGGCTTTCTTTTGGTTGAATACCCTAGGAAGATACCTTCATCACTTTTGGAGTCAATTTTTCCATTTCTATCATCCTTCAAAATATAACATTGACTACCAAAGATTTTGAAGTAACTTAGATTGGGTGTATGACCATACCAAAGCTCATAGGGTGTCTTCTTTGTGTCCTTCTTCAATTGTAGTCTGTTTAATGTGTAGATAGTAGTGCTGATAGCTTCCCTCTAGAAAGTTTAAGTGATTTTTTTTTCAATCATCAATGTTCAAGTGCACAGTCAATAATTGATCTGTTTCTCCTTTCAGCAATTCTATTTTTCTGAGGTGTTCTCAGTGCAGAAACCTGTCTTTTAATTCCATGATCATTGCAATAGTTAGTGAATTCATCTTAAGTAAATTCCCCTCCTCTATCTGACCTTAATAATTTTAATTTCTTTTTCACTTTATTTCTCTACCATAGCCTTATACCATTTAAACATCTTAAATGCTTTCAATTTATCTTTTAATAACACGACTGTCATCATTCTAGAATAATCATCAACAAAGAGAATAAAATACATATCCTCATAGTAGCTTTTGTCCTCATTGGTCCACATAGATCTGTATGGACTGATTCTAGAATTGCATTAGATGTATGGGTTTTACTCTTGAAACTAGAATTCTTCATCTTACCTTTTTGACAATTCTTTCACATGATATGCTCAGGCTTAGTCATGCTTGGTAACCCTCTGACATTCCTTTTTTTTCTTATCTTTATCATGTTGTCAAAGTTCACATGACAAAATCTTTTGTGAGACAACCATATGTCTTTATTTCTAGCCATTAAACAAGTGTTGTTAGTGTCATAAAGATAGAAAAGGTTACCTTTTGTCTACTCATCAATACCAATCAACCTTCCTGGTTCATTGAAGATCTTTGCCTTATTATTTTCAAATGCTACTCTGTGACCTGAATTGTTCAACTATGAAACCCTTAATAAATTATAATTCAGTACTTTTACCCAGTAAAATTTTTCACATTTTATCAGGTTATTCAACATTATGGTTCCTTTACCTTCAACTGGACAAGGTGTATCATATCCCATTCTTACTGAACCACCATTATAGTATTCAAAAGTCTCAAACTTTTCTTTGTTACCAGTCATATGAGGAGTTCAACCACTATCTATGATCCAAACATCATTTTTACTAACTTTATATATGAGTGCAATTTCTACATACCTTTCTTCATCTTCTTCTGAATCATCCTTCATGGCTACAAATAGCATCTCAATGTCTTCTTCTGATTTGGTGTCAGTGTCATCAGCTCTATTCTCAGCTAGGTAATAAAATTTCTTCCCTTTGTCCTTGTAGCCTCGCGTATCTGTCTTGTTAGATTGTTGGTTTCTTCGGTAATCTCTATAATCACCTCTATCAAACTTCTTATCATATGATCTGTCATTTCCTCATTCATGTTTTCTTCTATCTGGACATCTTGGGGAAAAGTTTCCAACCTCTTTACAATTGAAACATACAAGTGGTAATTTACCTTTGTATCTACCTTTGCCTCTCTGCAATCTTCTATCCATTAGTGTTTCAACCTCATCAATTCCTTGATCCTCATTATCACTATTGAGGTTTAGAATTACCACCCCAATTCAGGCATTGGAGCTTTGACAGTATCCTATTCTAACAATGGAAACCTTCTCTAGCTGTGGGTGGACTATAATTGAGAAGGAGTCTCCGGATTCTAGGCCGATTCGTATTTGATATGGAATATCACCTCCTGGTTGGTAACTTAATGGGGAAAAGGGGAAAAGGAATCTTTTGAAAACAAAACTGGAATTAAAAGTAAGGTGATACACCAAAATTTGGGTCAAAATTTCTTTAGACAATAATGCAGAAAACCACAACTCATATGCTTAAGCTTGGTGCTTTGGATCTCTGATCAACATATAGGCTAACCAAATCTTACTATTAGGGTTTGAACCATGAATAAATTAACTAATCAACAAACATACATATTTCTTACAAGGCTTTGAATTATTGATTACGTATGGAAGGAATATAAAACTAACTTCTTTCAGATATCAATCTAATAAAACACTTGCAAGAAAAGATGGAAACAAGACGTTAAACCCAAACTCAAAAGTATATAGAAATGAAATGTTTTTTTATTATCATTCAAAAATCTAACATAATAGATTACAAAATGGACTCCAAAAAACATCTAGGAACAAGAAGTTCACTATATGCTCTATCTCCAAAATCTGCAATCTAATGGATACAAAATGCATACAAAAGGTCTACAAGAATAAATAGTTCACTGAAAGCACCTCTTCTCTAAATTTTTCCCCCCCCTCTCAATAAATGAGAAGTTTCAGTAATATAGCCTCCAAGGGTCAATTTTTGAAAATGAAAACCTCCCCCCAAGAAGGCCTCTTAAATAGATAGATAACTCCTAATTTCTAGCCCAAAAAGATGCCCACAGATATAACTCCAACAAAATCTCTCCAACATGACCAAATCCCTAAATTTAAGGCATTACTGGTGCCCAAAATTAAGCCCTAAAGGCTAATTTTGAAAATGAAATTAGCCCCTAAAATTTAGGTCCCCTAATGTTGATATTTTCTTTGATTTACATCTTTTACATAATATATATCAACATATTACAAAGAATATATTAAAATATCTAAAATATACCCTTCTAAGATGTAACCCAACCTAAAACCATAACATATGGTTATAACTCTAACTCAATGATACAAACCCGACACCACAGCTAAATGCCAAATTCGACCCTTAACTCTATGGTCAACATGACCCACAAAATATCACACTGTGATGGCATATAATGAAGTTGTTGTGGCATGTAAAGAAGAGTTACCATGCACTGTAGTCTCTGTACTCAATGGATTTCAAAACTCCATCAAATTTGGCATAGGTATTTGTTTCATATCTCATTTTGCAGTCTGAGAGGAAAATAAGGGTTTTCGAAACCCTATCAATTTGTGCCACGATGCTATAATTTATGCATTCTTCCTTGTCTCTACTACTAATATGGAGTTCTTTGGTTGTAAGAATTGGTTGCATATTATAGTTTTTCATCTTCCTATGGCACTTGCAGGTTATTTGTTCTCTAGAGTTTACGTGCCATAAAAGTATGAACTGAGCCATCTCTACACTTGTGAACTCGGTCTACACTTGTACTCTGATTGAAGTTTGATCTTTATTTGCACTTTTTTGCAACATCTTGAAATTGGCCATGGAACTCGGGCTCTCTGCATGAACTTTGACTTCCCTTCACCCGCATGCACTTTGGGTTTTCACAGATAAGTTATCTTTTCTTCCTGTTATCCTTGTTCTTTACTGTTGTTGCATTACATGGTTATAAATAAAATATTAAGTTACGGGCTTTAGCTTTAATGATATTATCCTTGCCATGCATGCTATCTTTTTCCTTCAAAGAATCGGCCTCTATGCATGCTATTAATGACGTATCCTTGGCTGCGACTTTTGAATTTGTAAATGAATATTTTGCATCCATCTTTCATGATTGAATACCTTTGCCAAGCCCTCCATTGTTTATGATGTGACTGTCTATAGTTCTTTACAAATGAACTTTCTTTTGTAATTGATTTTATTAATGAATCTTCATTTTAATAATGAGACCGATTGCAAGAACTGTTTGTTGAAATTGAGAAATGAACCCCATATTTTTCTTTGTAGCTTACATTAGGTTGATATTACTATTGTAGTGTATGCTGTCACTTTTGAATAATAGTGAACCATTATGTATAAAAAGAACTTGGCCTTCCCTAATTTTGCATGATGTTGATGTATGTACTTCATTTGTTGTCCTCCTTATATATAAACAGTGTTGTCATTCTGAACATGTATAACAGTATTGTTTGATTTCAATCCTGGATACTTATAATGCCATACTGATATATGCCTACTATTATAAAAAGGACATCACCATTTGGCTGTTCACTCCCCATTTCTTCTATAAACATGGACATCACCATTCTCTTTTCCTTTTATTTAGAGATAATGCTTTAGAAAAATACTGAGATAAAGTATTTATCTGGTATCAGTAATGTATGAATCACTCACATGCAATTTTTTCAATTTTAATTTTGACAATAATACACTTTGATCCTTTGCACATGTACACTACTACATAAAATTATTAATGTCATCCTCCTATTTAGATATATCATTGTTGATTTCACATGCATGTTTCATAAAAACATTTGATAATAATGCTTTCACTCTTGTGGCATCTCCATATCACCATCCATAGTGCCAAAATCTGTAACATCATGTATGCACCCTGTAGCAACTTGTTATGTACTGCATTTCTCCACCTTCTGCATCTGCATACATCACTTAATGTTTATGTGTATCTGCATACTTGTAAAAATCTATCATATTTATGCACAAATGATGTCATACACTCTAGTTTTGATTTGTTCTTATTGCTTGCACATGTTGAACACGTGCACATGTAAATGAGGTTCGAGCACGGGCTTGTGACACTCACTAAATTCTTTAAATATAGAAAAGGTTTTTTTTAATAAAAATATGTCTCTTTGACGTCATTATTCTATTAATGCAGATGTATACCTTTCTATCATATTGATATCATCAGTAAATATGCAGTCCAGGGAATTTGACTGATGTATGGTGCTTTTTAGTGAACTATATATTGCTTATATCCAATTAGATCTAACAAATTTTCCACCATGATGATGCAAGAAACATGAACAACAGAAGACCTATGATGCAATACAGACAGAGACAAGACCAAGACATGAAGACTTCAGATGATGCAGATGAACAACTCCAGAAACTAGAAGACCTCTTAAAGGAAATACATAGACCTCTAGACTTCATCATGCCTTTCTCTTACTTTCTTTTCTACATATGTCCTCTAAGTTGCAGTATGCAAGATGTAACCTTTAAGGAACACTTGTCTAATACATTCAGTTTGAATGCACAATGTAATGATCATGTATGAATTTAAAAATGCACATTTGATCAATATTTAGAGTAAAAATGAAATATGATAATATGAATGTAATAGAAATGTATTCATTTTCATTAGTTGCATAGAAATATTAAAGAGATACATCTTTATGCAAATTTTTTACTGTTATGATTTCTATCCCGCATGTGAAAAATTTAGGTAACAATCACTGTCACTATCATTTCTAACAACATGTCTATGACTTGAGTTACTTATCTTTAAAGAAGATTTGAATGCAGATTCTATAGTTGGTAAGACACTATAATCAAATTTATTCATCTCGAATGAAATTAGTCTACCAATCACACTATCTAGAGTAATTGTATTGTTTGCAACTGCTCACATTTCTTGAATAGAAGAAACTCTAATAGCATACACAGGCAATAAAGTTCTTAAGATTTTACTCACTACTATCTCCTCTTCAAGTACACCTCCAACTCCTTGGATAACATTTATTACTTCTTTCATTCTACAGCTATACTGAGTGATATTTTCTCCTTCTTTCATCCTTAGGTCATCAAACCTCCCGCTTAGGCTTTATTCTTTGTTCTTAGTACATTAGCATCTCCTCCATGTACCAACTTCAACTTATCCTACATTTTCTTTATAGAGGTGCAGGTTTTGACTTCTTCAAACTCAGTATCAGAGAGTAATGATGTAAGTTCTATCATCATGCAGTTATGCTCATGCTTTACTCTTAATTGCTCAAAAGTGTGAGGTCATGTAGGAAACACATATTCATTATCTAAGTATTGAACAATATCATTTCCAATACCTAATAGGTGGTCCTATTCTTCTTTACCAAGATGCAAAGTTGTCTTTATTCAACTTGGGCACATCTCATTTATTCATCTTGTGATCTTTAGCTTGAGTTGTTAAACTCCCTTTCTAAGAACACAAGCTCTGATACCAATTGTTAGTAATAACTAAGAGGGGGGGTGAATCAGTGGCCTAAAAAATATTCCAATAATCAACCCAAAATCTTAGTACCACAATATTAAGCCTCTAGTTATCTTCAGTCCTATAAGATGAATGCCTTTAATACTATTATCAAGTTACTACTACTCGGAATGATTTTTTAAATCTTCTATTGTATGTTTATCGAATAGCAGTCTGTCAATTTACCAATAGACAATAAATTATCTAGAGTATACCGATCAATCCAGTTAAGCTATTTGTAATGCAAAACACTAAAGTAATGACTCATAAACACATTGACACATGGATTTTTAATGTGGGAACCTTGTTAAGGGAAAAACCACTTGGGATGAGTAACCCAAAATTTTCACTCTTCTGAAGTGAGCTCGGTGAACAGCCAACCCTATTAAAGGTTACAAACATAGTGTTAGGTATGACCTTGTTAGAGGATTTAAAAGTTTAGTTTGTCACTTGATATCGGTCATCTCTATGTTACCTTCCTTGATCAAACTCTCACTTGACCTTGTTATGCCCTGCATAACCGTCCCTACATTTCATGGGAAAAATGTTGGGTCCCCGCCTTTTTTATTTTGTCCTTGTTCCTTTTTCTTTTGTTTTCTTCTGGCCTTTGCCTCTGCGGGGTCGCTATTTTCCTTTCTTTTTGATTTCTCTCCCTCTGGGACCCGGTCTTGGAGTGTGTTGTTTCTTTGTGCCAGCTGGATTTCAGACTATGGGATTCTTTGGCATTTCTTCCTCTTTTGTTAGAGGGTGTGGTTGCATAGGCTCCCCAAGCCCAGATTTCAAAGGTTTTTCTTTTCTTAGGACTTGCGAAAGGAAGCGGTGCATTTTCACATAAGGGTATAAATGGGGTTTCACTTGTAATTTTTACACTTACCATGAAAAAATTACCCTGAGTGATTAAGAGCAATTTTTTAAAATTACTAGTGAGCTAAGTATGTTTGCTTCGAGTGTTTAGCAACTTGAGATTTTCTGTGCTTCAGTTCTCTTGTAGGGTCTTTGGTGTTTTTGGTTCGTGAAGCCATCTGTTTGCAGAGCGCCTCCCATGATCCTCCTCCCACATTTCCTAGTTTCAAGGTAGGCCCTTCTCATTCTTCATTTCTTTTTTTTTTGGTGTTTTCTTTTTATTTGTTCTTCAGTTTTTGTTTGGTTGCATTTTTTGTTTTCTAGTCTTTTTCATCACCTCCTGTTGGTGGGATGACTTGACAAGAAGCTTTTCATCCTTTCGTACACTATGTTTTGTGTATATTCATGTAAATAATTGTAGCTTGGTGTAAATTAGTTGTAAATTATTGTAAATTTTTTAAAGGGTTGTAAATTTCTATAAATTGTTAGTAGTTTGTATGTTAGTTAGTGTCGTCTGTTGTAAATTTGTGGTTCTTCGGCTTCTTGTGTAAATTTGGTTAGTTAGTGTCTTTGCGCGCTTGGTTTGTATATTATGTCATGTCCTACCTTGCCTTTGGAAAGCTAGTCGTGCCCTCTTGCATTATATACCCCAAGTTTCGAGCTCACCCACCTAGTTTCTTCCTGGCTCGAACTCGGCACCTTGTCTGTTTGAGTCATGGCTATTTTCTCTCTCCTACATCACTTCAGCATTGATGGAAAGATTAAATTCCCCCATGTATGAGCATTTAAGATAAACCCAAGTGGCATTCATTTCATCCGTTTCAAGACACCTGTCGCCATTAAGTGCCATTACGCCATTTATTGCATGACCATGAGACAACCTATGTAAGCCCCAGTATGGCTCATTGCTCGGTCATTTTAGTAACAACTAGTTTCTCCAGACTTCGAGTTCCATGCAATCCCTTGACCTTCATCACATTGTCCCATAGACTAGAACTCCCCCGGAGTCCCCGGGTATTGATTAAATCCAAAGTTATTGTTTCTTACATTTCTGAGATTTGATGCAAACCAACACCTTTTTGAATAGGCGTGCAGTTGTGATGAAATCTCTGGAACCCAGAAATTGGTTTTATTTAATAACTTGTATTAATTGTTGTCTGGTTGTGCAGGCTATCAACAATTCAATGATCAACATGTTTGAGGTAGCTTCTCCTCCTGGAAGTCTGGAACTTCCAACCACATCAACAAGAGAGGCCACCAAGTCAAAGGCCGAGAAGGCACTGGAAAAAATCCCTCTCACATCCAAATATCCTAAGGATGGTGCCCTTGTAGGATCCAAGGTGGATTGTAAATTGCATCTAGTCATAGACACTGAGGTCAGACCCTGCGCTGGTTTACAAGGCATAATTAGAACAATGTTTGCCCAGTGTTCCATCAAAGATAATATGGCAAAGAATGTGTCTTTCTCTGGTATCATCAAATCAGCCTACTTCCCTTGTTCTATCTAGCCCCTAGAGTTGATCCTAACTCTAGCCAAACACTACAATATTGCCATCCGAGTCGTGATACTTACTACTACCCTTCCAATGGGCTATCCAATGCCCTTAATATATTTGAACGTTGCTAAATTTTTTTTGGGGATGGGAATCCCCTAGTTCTCCAATTCTATTTTCATCTCCCGTGTCACCTCACTGTAAGATTTTGACAAATTTCCACAGCTCATCCGACAACACCTCAACAGCCACTCACTGAAAACACCAAGGAAGGACTACAAGAAGATGAAGTTGGAAATCCAACGAGCAGATTTCAAAGAAAGAATTCAAGCCGGTATCATCTTCTTATGCCGGGTCTTTGAAGAATCCCATGCCCAAGATTTCTCACCGTGGATGTATTATTTCCTATATGACATCTCCACCAATGGGCCAAATTTTGACTGGGCAAAAATTGTTGCCAATCGTGTAGACTTCCAGTTGAACAATGTCGCCTGGAATTGGAAGTTCTACATGAATTTGTATGTGTTATGGGCACTAGCATAACAAAGACCTAGAATTTGAGGTTCAGTTACAGTGGGCATCCTTGGGACCAGGCCCAACCAGAATGCTCCGCGGGACCATTTCCCACAGATCCAATGGGAAGTTAGCTTCCCCATTTTTTGCAGAGTAGATGAAAATTTTGTTTACTTCAAAATTTTGATCCCATCTTGGGATTCTGGTTACCAATTATCAAAGGAGTCTATGGCCTTGGTGAGTACATACAACAGTTATTTTATTCAGTTTCATCAACATTCTTACATTCGGGTGACAGGGTTTTCTTCCAAGCCCTAACTACTCCCCAAGCATTGTGGGGATAGGATTATTCTTGTGGAGTTCTACAGGAAAATCCTGGAGCTCAACGCATTTTATGGAGTAAATAAGGTTACCTCAATCCCATTCCCAATTATTTTCAGGAACTATTCTTGTATCCTTGCAGTGGCCAAAGAGGCTGATAATGAGTTGAAGAGATTGGGACTAGCCGAGTTCCACCTGGCAAGGAACAATTTTGACCCACTCAGCAAGATAAGAACAACACTTCCCTAGGCATCTACAACACACAAGCCTCACATGGAGGATTTCTAGGCAGATTGCCAAGATTACTTTGACGTTCAGGAGTGGAGGTACTCAAGGATGACCAAAGGGATGATGAAGAGCCTCATCCTTTGGACTTTTCCAAAATATTTTTTGGACAGCGGGCCCATGGAGGACCCGTCTTACAAACTATAGGGGATCGACAAGATGGATATCCCTTTGGTGGATTGGGACACCCCAGAGACTCTAACCATTGAGGATGTCACCTAGGGCATCCTTCAGCATAACCATGAGTATTTTGTACAAGTGTGCAAGAAAAGCGCCCACCGGGGTCCAATTTTGTGGGGGTCTTCTTCAGCCTTCAGAGTGACAAGGCCAAGCAGAGATAAGGGGAAAGAAAAATAAGGCACCCCGACCTAGGTCACACCTCTAAATCCACTCCCTATTTTGGAGAAAATCCATACTCATCTTGAGGAGTCCCGCCAGCTAAGGGAAACATTGAGCGCCCAACTTTCTCTCAGCCTTCTAGTTACTCTGGTGAGATCTGCCCTCCTGACAAGCTTGCCAAGTGGTGAACATAGAGGATGAGAACGTAGCTATCACAGACGTTGGGGTCCCACTGCAGACCAAAAGGAAAAAGCCAATGGTGGATAACCCTCCACCAAGTGCAGATGTAAGCCTCGGGCAATTGGGCCATATTCTTGTGGAGGTTATCCTGTCCTTCCCTGAAGCAAAATATCAAACAAAGGCTTCCCCTACCCATGATGATTTTCTTGACATCTTCGAGACCAAAGATATGGAAAAGCTACATGAAGATTTCAAGAGAGCAGCAGAAGAGATATCCTTGCAAGAGGCAGAGAACGTCCCTAGGAAGGGAGAAATACAACAAAAAGAAATCACACCGGAAGAAGATGTCTGGGAGAAAGTGAAGGAACAGGAGCCAGAATAAGTACTGGTAAATATACCAAGTATAGAAGAAACACTGGTCCCGGGGACCAAGATAGAGGGGATGTAAGAGAAAGATGAGCAGCCGACAATGGTTGGGGAAACTAGACTTTCGGGAGCAACCGTACCCCCAGTCGTCACACTCCAGGTGCCTCAAGTTAATTTGGGTGATCAACTACCCCAGAATCTAACATTTCGCTAGGTGGTCTTTGTGGCCCAAAATCTAGATCTAGGCCAGACACCTTCGCCCCCTCTAGAATATGTACCCTCGAAGGAGAATGTCCTGCGGATAATGTCAATATAGCAGAAATAAGACACAGGGGAGAACCCTGGAGACAAAGATGCAGACATTAGAGGTGTCATGGGAGACGAGGTCTCTGAATAGTGGCCCACTCCGGAGGAAAACCCCAATACCCAAGACCAAGCCATAAGACCACCCCTGCCACCTTAGTGGCTGGTAGAGTCAAGAAAAAGGAAGGCCCTGACAATAGCAAGAGTTCCCCTCTCCTTGGCTGAAATGATGGCCCAGAATTAAGAGGCTCAGAAGCCTAAAAAGGCCCAGACCATCCATACCCTTTGGACCAGTCTGGGAGGAAATACTGTCATAGTAATAGCAACACCTCCCCCAGATATAGAGGATATAGTCGTAAGGTTCGAAGAATACAGAGTTAAAAAAGTTCCTCTGGGGAGGAGAGATAAATAGGGAAAACTGAACCTGTTGAAAGAAGCTACCCGGGCAGTTGAGGCCTGGTACAACAAACAGACACAAAAGCTTGATGCAGGAGCATCCTGGGTGTAAGGGCAATCTTGCATCACCCAAAAATATTTCTATTTTCTTTTAAATAAGGGCTACCTTGTGCAGAGCTGCTATTTATGGAAACTTGCTATTTTTAGTAAGTTGGCCATACGATCTCGGAATGTTCTGATTTTGCATGTGGAGGTTCGTCTCAGTCATATC
>MU228093.1:3373602-3419227 GCA_018584345.1 Thuja plicata
TATATATATAGTAAAATCATAGGAAAAACAATAATATTTTAAATATCAAAATAATTAAAGAGAAATTTATTACCTCAATATATACTTACCTTATTACCCTTTTCAACGCAGATTATTACTTTTCAACATTTGAAGAAAAATTATTTATCACTCTGATGCCGAGTGATTTTAGGTTTAGGGTTGTTGCTCTTCTGTGGAAAATATTTAAACTCTCTTTGAAATAATTTCCTAGACATCTTGTTTTGAGAAAGATTTTGTGATCTTTGAATTATTCAGATCTGTCTTTTAGAGTCGAATGCCCAATGCCATATCTAATCTTATAAGTAATCGAGAAACCCCAGAGATAAAGGTGTGTGAGCACCAAACTCTCCAAGCTCTGAGTCGTATGACAGTGCAATGTTTCATGACATCTTCGTGATTGAGGTATGACCCAAACCTGCACATTATAATAAAGGAAAACACAACACAATTAAAACATATAATGCAACAGTATATATTGGAGTGCTCCTCTCCATTTATTACTGCAACATTTGCTCCTTTATACTCAGTTTTCTTCCTTTGGTGGAACAACTATCTTGCTAATCTTATTTGCCTCTTATAAACATGTTGGCCATTTTTTATAAATCTAGGCAATTTCTGGGCTCATACACACTCTAAAATTATTAGAAACAATGTAAAAATGACTTCCAAGTTGAGGTATATGGTCCGAGTAGTCATTTTAAAAATAAAATCATTATTTACAACATATATTATGTCCCAAAAAATTGCTCCAAATATAAATGCACGTGAATATAATTGCTGGCCATTTTTACAAAATCCTCGGCGTTTTTGAGGCTGTTGGTATTTCAAAATCATGGAAAAATGTGAAAAAATCATTCATCATTCATAGAGAAAGGTCTGTGAACCATTTTAGATGTTTAAACAATTATTTTTGGCTTACAAATAACCTCAAATTATTCCCTAAATAGAAAAAACGTGATTCATTTTGAATAGTAAGAAAAATAAATTTATTTCCTTCCAATTGTTTCATTATATTATGTTGATATAACAACTATAAACATAATGCACAATGTAATTGTAAAAATAATGCAACATTATAATATATACAATTATATAATAATATGATTGTAATATAATATAACAATACAAAATTTGTAACTGTACATGAGCTCTTAATATTAAAATTTTCAATTCCATGTGTATACGAAAATGATCATAGGAATATAAATGAAAGGATAATTTCAAAAGGGTCTACACTTAAAATGCAAGAAAACACAGAACACTAAGAAAAATAGAAGATATACTTACCTGTCCAGTGAAACCTTACCACTGTCGAAAACTTTGTTTTGGTCATACAATATTTTATGCCTTTTTGAAACGCACTGAACATAATTATGTGACACATTTTCTGACTGTGCGACATCCTCTAGTTCTTCAAGTGTAAAGCCATCATCTTTATGAACATTATTCACTGTCATTTCCCCTTGTACATGTGATTCATTCTGCAATATTTTGCCCTCACTATTGAGGAAATTTGAAGAATTTTTGTGACCATTCACAGAAATATTTCCTTCCTGAATATCAATATTTACTTCATCAACATGAATAATGTCTTCATTAGATCTCTTTGTAGAAAATTCTTCCTACCCATATACTGAATGCAATTCCATTTAGTCTTCACTTTCTAGATGGTCAACATTCATTTCACAAAATAGATTAAAAAATAATTCATACTTAGGAATCATCTCTTCATATTCCTGTGGAGTTGGGTTATACTAAAAATTTGAAAAATAATTTTTAGGCACATCTTCATCACAATGTATGTACTCCTTTGATATATTATTTTCCTGGGGTTTATTACTTACTTCATCAAATCTACAATGGATATACCCTAATTTATTAATATGTTTATCCTCGTAAATGTAGAGAAAATTGTGTCCATTTTTATGGGCATACTTTTTATATTCTGTGTCCAATAGATTTGAAATTTTTTCTATAGTGAGAAAATTTTCATCTTGATCTACTTAATTATCTGCATCTACTTCACATATTAAATTGTCAGAAGATTCAACCATACACGAATCAATTACTGGTTCCCTATCCTCAACATTGTCTTTTCTAATGGATACACTACAAAGTAAATGTTTAATTATCTTAGATATGAAACTAGGGATAGAGTTATCATTTCCTTCACATGTCTGGTAACTATTTTCTTCTTCATATGCATCTTGAGGAGGTATGTAGGGTTTTTCTTCCATAATGGAATTTTGATTTTCTTCATAGTCATAGCACTCATTGTCTTCTTCATCACTTGCATTATAAAATTCATACATGAACCATTCTACAAATTCCTTCCATGGTGAAATGCTATGTGCAGATAATGATTCATATGCTTTTCTTGCATAATCCCTGAGTGTTTTGGCAAATAAAATTATCACTTGATCTTCTTCATAAATTTCAAAATATTCTATGAATGAATAGAATACTTTTAAATGCCATTTTAGTGATTCATTATATTCACTGTAAAACCTTGGTACAGCTTGTGCAATTTGCAAAAATAACTTATCTGGAAAAAATCTGAATCCTCCAAAATTCAACGGCATGATGCCATCTGAAATAAAATGTTTTCTTTGATACATTCTATAGTAATTTCTCTGTTACTAAATAGGGGATCAATATTCATTCCCTCAGTGGAGTCATTGATAATTTCTGACACATGGAGTCGCTACCTTCCTACCAAAAGGAAAATACAAACTAATCTTGAGTTCTTAATCCCAGAAGAATCACCTTCTAAAAACTTTATACGGAGTCGCCACCTCAAGTGTCTTGAGGAAAATATTTTTCCTACTTGTCTTAAGCAAAAATCTGAAATTTTTTATATAGAGCCGCCACCTTCTTCATAAGAAGGATAAAATCATAAAATTTATTCTGAGTTCTATCTCCAGTAGAGTCTGACTCTCTGATCACCAGAAATTCTAAATAATGTTGTCACAACCATTCCCTAGCAGAGTCGCCAATTTGTTGGTGCCCAAAAATGCTGGATTGGATTTCCTATAGACTTGGCAGTCCAATGCTAGGAAATCCACTTGTTTTTGGCCAACTAATAGGTTCAACCAAAGTAGATGGTTGATACCTCTGCAATTCCGGCTTTGCAAAACCAAGGGTGGTAGGCCTATTCCTTGACCAAATATGTAGGTTCAAAGAATTCTTATAGTAGATAGTATGTGTTGAATTTTTTTCTTCAAAACTATAGACTATAAACTTGAATGCCTTTTTGTAAACTGAAATTTCTTGAAAGAAAAGAATTATGTCATTTAAAAAATAAACTTGAAATAAATAAGGATGCTATGAAGTAAGGGATAAGATTGTTAGATCAAGACAATAACACTTCCCCAAATTACTAGATAAAATCAATAAGCAATACCAGTGTCTTATTCCAGATTGGGCAATGGAGTCAGATCTATCCAATTAGCATGTTCAACTCTGAAAATGGACTGCAACCAATATTACTCCTAATGCATGTGACTGACCCTTATAAGATACGAATGAAATAAAAGTATTCTATTGAATTTAAATTTTCTAAAAAAGACCAACAGGACAAAATTGAAATTTGACAACCAATCTTTCAATCTATTTTTGCTATTTGGAAATCAACTAAAATTATGATCTATTCAAACAGTGCAATAGGGCATACGTTTGCAAACAATTTTTATCCAAAGGACCAATTGGAAATAAAATGTAAACCATTACCTATCAATGAAATAGAAAAATACTTATCTCTTTATTGATTCAAAAAACTAGTACATGAGTTTCATGTTGTA
Organism: Thuja plicata; assembly: GCA_018584345.1. NCBI lineage: Eukaryota > Viridiplantae > Streptophyta > Pinopsida > Cupressales > Cupressaceae > Thuja > Thuja plicata. The sequence goes on from MU228093.1 coordinate 3,377,424, forward strand.
GTCATTGATCTAATGCCCTTTCCCATTACATTCAAAAAATATCCATTGTATTGTCTCACCTTATTTTAGGTTTAATTGACTTAATATTTATATGTGTTTCAAAGGTTTCCTGTGAAAGGTCGTACCTTTTCACAAAATCCTAATCCTACAACTAACCCTAAAAATATATATAAATTATCCATGTAAAGGGAACAAATCATTTCCCATATTTAAAAACATTAAAATATGTGTTTGTCCTCTTCTCGGATAATTTGCTTGTCTTCCCAAAATTTCCTGCACATCAAATCAAAATTAAATAACTCTAAAATGAACCTTAACCTAATGCTCCTAAAATATAGGGTATGAAAGTTATAAATATTATTGTTCAGGCTTAGAATTGTCACCCTAAATCAGACATTAAGGCTTCATGGCAATTCTATCTAACAATGGAAACTTCCTCTAGTTGTGGGTGAACTATGGATGAGGAAGAATCTCCGGATTCTAGGCCGGTTCCTATCTAATATGGAATATCACCTCTTGATTGAAAATTTAATTGAGAAAAGGGATGAGAGATTTAAAATTGAACTTGCATAAAAAACTAGAAAAAGGTGATACACCAAGGAGATTCAGATTCTTTTGAAGCTTCAAACTGATATTCACTTATCATACCCTGATGGATCTCGGCACTATCATTCACTGCTCCATACATAGGTTAATTGGAAGGTGACAACTAGGGTTTGACCAAAAGCAATACTTTTACCATTAACAACATGCACATTCTGCAAAAGGCTTATATTCTGTAATATAGAATAGAAATCAATGCAATTCACTAAACCATGTTCCAAAGGTATTACTCTTATATGTAGAAAATTGAAAAAAGGAACTTGAATAGATGATCACAATAATATGTATGTAAAAAGTGGGTCACTATATTCTTCTCAAAATCTGTATATAAGTTACATGTATGAATGCCCGAGCAATGGCAAGGAATAATGAAATCCTCTGGCACACCACCGAAATTACAAGCATGAACTTTAACTAGAATACAAAGAAAAATGAATCAACAGCTATAGGAATAAGAAATTCACTAAAGCTGCTTTCTCCACCAATTTGACCCCCTCTCTACATAAGAAGAAACTCTCCCTAAATAGCCAAAATGGCTTATTTCAAAGTCTTCCCTCCAAAAAAAAAAACCCTCCAAAACCACTCCATAACTATAGGTTTTAATAAATTACCCTAAAACAAAAAACCCTAAGTTTTAGCCCCCCAAAACTATACTAATGACCAATGTATCAATTACATCCCATTCGAATACATGACATTATTTAGTAGTGTTCTACCACCCTATTCAAAACCCGACTACCTAACATCAAAGGGTTGGAAACCCTTATCAACTTGGCATCGACCCATCTCTGACTCAGCCGACACCATACCACTATGGTAGATGTTGTTGTGGTTTGGTAACCAACATGGTTTGCATTTGATTTGATCACCGCTAGTTGGAATGGATATTTTTATCCTGTCGTGGCACAAAAAGGTACCAATGTGGCAATGTCAATGCATTTGAACTGTAATTGCATTTACTCCATCTGACAATGGATTTTAAATGAGAGTAAAATACAATGTATTCCATTTATCAGTTTCATTTGCATCTTTAGGGTCTTGTGTTTTTCTCTGTGTTACCGCCAAGTTGAAAGTGGAAACCATGAAACTCGGTTATGATTCCGCCTCTGTTTTGTAGAGAAACGTCAAGTTTCATGAGATTTATATGGAAAAACATTGTTTACATATTCAATGTAACACATGGCATCTCTATTGTCATATTCTTCTTCATTAAAGGTCGCAGCTTTTGATCTTCATCTGCTTAGAACTCAGGTTCCATCTGTAAGTTTGCTTGCACTTACTTTAATCTTGGGATTTTTCGATGACATAGTATCTTCGGTCTTCTTTTTTGCTTGATTTCGGGTTTCATCTGTAAGTTTGCTTCAGTCTGCTTGAAAGCTTGGAACACTTGATGATGAAGTTCTTTCGAAAGCCATTTACAAATGGCACTATAGATTTAATTGTAACTCAGGTTCTATATTGATGTCTTACCACCATTTTGGGTTTTAAACCGCAGTGTATGAAGAAGAATCGGGGAGTTCTTCTCTCTTTGACCACCACTTGTAGATTTGGGATGCAACACCACTGCAATCTTGGAGTGGTCTTAAACCGTGATTGAGGTGTTGACCCATGAACCTCGGCTCTGAACTGGGGACATCTCAATCATAGTTTCAGACTTATCCCCAATCTGTTGTGTGATATGTAACTGAGAAAAACACCGCGGCCTCCTCTATATGTATTTTCACTTCCTTCTTCAGACACATAGGCAACAAACCAATTTATGAATGTTTTACTTTGACCACCATGTGGTTTTTCTGGAAACCGTGACTCTCTTCAGCATTTTTAAAAAATGTAGCTTATGACTGAAATATGTAGTGTATACATTTAGTTTTAGCTTTATAAAATCTTTCAGTCATAAGCTTCACATTTTTTGTGCGAGTTGCTACAGTCATAAATGCGAACATGAAGACATACCCCACTCTGCACATACAGATAAGTTATCTCCATCTGTTGTTTATTTCTTTGCTTATTGCATCAATATGATCTTCTTTATGTTTAATGCATGTTGGTGCTCTCTGTTTGATGTGAACTGTGTAGCTTTAAATCTTCATACAACTCTTGAACTATCATTTGTTTACTATCAAGCCCATGAACCTCAGCTCTGCTCAATGTTCAACCTCACTGCCATTCTCACATGCTTTTACTTGCATCACTTTAAAATAACCACACAACTCTACACTTGGAGTTGTCAGTTCGATGCTTGTTTCCATTTTGAAGTGAACCACAGGATTTGAATTATCTGAATGTTTTGATAGACACATAATTCTTGTTGTCTTCAAATACAAGTAATTAGTAAGCACAATATATGCTTCTCCTTTTAATGACACTCCACTATTTAAAAAAGAAACACACATAAGATATTTAACTACAACATTATGTTAAAAAACACTATTAGTTTGTAGTCTTGATGACAATACCAAGCATCTATGTTAGCATTTAAAACACAAATATGTTGAATATGTTGTTGTTCTTTAATGTAAAAATACACTATTTTTCTTTTGAAGTACACCTAGGAAAGAACAAACCCATGGGGTTCGAGCACGGGCTCGTGACTCCCATGGATTTTACTTCAAAATAGTAAACTCATTATACATATATAATTCTTATCAATATTACATGCCTTGTTCTGTTATCAAGAATATTCATCATTTCAAAAATTCTATATGAGATGTAAACTTTACAAAAATAAACTGTGTCAATCAGTTTGTCTAAAACACATTATGTATTGCAATATTTCAGCATGATCAAGCATAGTCTTATTTAATGAAGCTTCTAAATATCTTTTAATACTTTTTCCATTATGTTTTTTCTCTGTATGTGCACACCCATGCTGATATGAGACTGTTAATTTCTATCCAACTTGCAGTTTTCACATTTTTTGTTCCATGCTTTTACTCTGTCAACATTTTCTCATTTAACATAGTTTATGCATAATCTTTATGTATGAGATTTCAACTTAGATCCTTCAAGTGAACTTTAATAAATGTATAGCATCCAGATAAATGTGAAGAAGCACTTACTGTAACAACACTTTCACACTTTCCATTAATTGCATAAAAATAGTGAATCTTCAGAGTCTTTCAATTTTGCAATTCACCAGCTTTATTTGTTCATGTCCTTTCTGTAGCATCATTTGCATCTTCATATGTCTACACCTCATCCTTCTTATGTACATGAGCCTAAACCTTTTGAGATATCAACCATCCTTTTGCATATAATGCCTTATGTGAAGTTTGATCACGGGCTTGTGACATCCATTGCATCATTTTCTTTTGTTTCCTGCATTCAGTTATAGATACCCGTCCACTTGCACACAAAATAACACTCAATTTATTAGGTCATGAAATCCTATGCACCAGTTAATGTTTGTGCGTGAATATAAGATAACATTCACTCATGAATATTGGTTGGTTTATGTTATTTGGTGAACTCATAGCTTGATCTAATCATGAAAAAGGTTTCTCAGATGGTAATACTAAGACCCTTTCATTTAGATATCTGATTATATAGAGAAGAACAAGATATATCAAAGTGATCATACATAGAAAAAGGTTTCATGTTTAGAACAAATCCCTTTAATACTATTCTTTAGATATTATAGATGAATGTTTTCTCATTACATTGATTTCATTAGATTGATATGCAGTTTTTAGAAAAATTGATTGTGTGTTGTTTATGTTCCATGTATTGCTTAGATCCAACAGGATCTAACATCTTTTTCACCATGTTTCAAGTAAACCCTAAGAATACCTATATGCAGATGAAGATGGACTATGAAGACCTAGGTCCTGGTATGCAACCAACAATGGAGACCTAATATGCAAGCATCAAGAAACCAACCACAAGGCAATGCATGGGACCTCTACTCCATACTTTGAATTATGATTTATTTTGCAATGTACTATTGTTTTGACATGAAAAGAAAGATGAAATAACATTTGTATAATACATTCATCTTGAATGCAAAATGTAATTGATCAAAACTATAATTTTAAAATTATGAAATGTGATCAATTCTTAGAGTACAAAATGACAATTTCTAAAAATGAATGTAATTATGAAATGTTGATTAATAATACCTGAAGGATAATATTAATGGGACCTCTAAAATGCAATCTCTTCCTATTTATGATTATTTTTATGCATGCTGAAAATTAAGATAACAATTTTAGCAAATTCTTCTGGATGTCTGCCTGCTAGACACAACCCTATACCTTTATCCTTGGGCAATGGAGTTAGGAAACTTGAAACCATGAATGAAATCATTATTGAAATGAAAATGCAAATATCCTAGACCTAATGCAACCTAAAGACCTAAGTGATCTAGGGACCTATGTTCTTGGACAATACTTTTTGAAAATGAAAACCTAGACTAAAACCTAACCCTCAAAGAAAAGATTGAGGTGTATTCCATTAACTGGAATTTGCAACACTTCTCCATCAGTTGTGGACAACTGATAATCATTGTTTTCCTTCCAGGTTGTAATAAAAAAAGGGCCTGCCCAAAAGTTGTCAAATTTATCATACTACCCTGGCCTGCTCTTTAGCACATCCCACTTAAGTACTAGATCACGTTCCTTGTAATACCTAGATGTAGTCTTTTTGTCAAAAGACCTCTTAGTTTGTGCTTGGACCAATTCCATAGTTTCAAATGCCTTTCTCCTTTCTTCTTCTAATTGGAATAAACCGGCATACCTTAAGGCAAGGGGATCTCCTTCTTCAAAAATCAACATCTGATCAGCTAGCTGCAGTGCAGGGAATTCTGTAGATATAGGAAACCTAGCCTCTTTTCCATAAATAAGAACATAGGGTGAATTCCCAATAACCTTCTTAGGTGTAATTTTGTCTAGCCATAGAGCTTCCTTCAACTTAGAGTGCCAATCCCTCTTATTTCCTTGCAAAGTCTTCTTGATGATGTTGATTAGGTTTTTGTTGGTAGATTCTGCAAGACCATTACCCTATGGGTATTAATTAGAAGAAGTACTTAAGTAAATACCATTCTTGATAGCCCACTTTGTTATAGCTGTTCCAATAAAGGATAAAGCATTATTTGATATGATTGACTGAGGAACTCCATACCTTGTAATAATATCATCATAGAAATTTAGAAGAACATTTTTAGAAGATTCTTTTAGTGCAATTGCCTCAGTCCATCTAGTGAAATAATCTGTGGCAGTTAAGATCCATCTATGCCCTGCACTAGAGTTAGGGTTTATTGGACAAATAAATTCCACTCCCCACTTATTGAATGGCTGATCAACAATGATTGGCTTCAATGGTAATGCTGCCAGCCTTTGTTTTCCTGCAAACATAGCACAAATTTGGCACCTTCTTGCCCATGAATGAGCATCCTTGAATAAATCTGGCCAATAATAGCCAGCTCTTATAATCTTCCATGTTGTAGTCTTAGGGATGAAATTCCCTCCACAAGATCCTTCATGAAATTCTGATAGAATCTTTTTTTGATCCATACAATCTATACATTTAAGAAGCATACCAGCAAGATCTTTCCTATACAAAATATTATCTATTAGCACATAAGGAATATATTGAATCATGAAGTACCTTCCCTTAGCTCTGTCAAGGTGTATTGGATATTGACTGGTTTGCAGAAATCTAGTCATATCTGATAACCAGGATGCTGAATCGTTAGTAAGTAAAGAATTACCTTGCAGGAGGATGGCCTCTTCATTAGTTTCAACCTGATCTTCTCCTTCTACCATCTGAGCACACAAAACTTTTCCTCTGACCAACTTGGTTACATGGATTTGTACATCATATTCCATGACTTTAGTTATCCACCCTGCCCTTTTTTCACTCACATCTTTATTTAGTAGAAACTCTTTAATGCTAGGGTGTGTAATCATTAGATGTATTTTATTCCCAGCAACCAGATGCTTAAACTTCTTTAAGTCTTTTATAAAATCTAGCACATGTCTTTCTACAAAGTTGTATTTTTCTTCATAACTATTCATACCTTTGCTAAAAAAAGCTACTGGCTTCTCCTGTCCTTCCTTGTTCTTTTGCACCAGCATTGCTGAAACTGTATCAATACCACCATAAGAAAATAAAACAAAATCCTTAGAGAAATTAGGATTAGCTAATGTAGGGGCTGAAGATAAGGCATGCTTGATTTTCTCAAAACTCTCTTTTCCCTCAGCAGTCCAGCTGAAAGGAACATCCTTTTTCAACATAGAAGTCAAAGGTTTCAATAAATTTGCAATATTGGGAATAAAGCGTCTAACAAAATTTATCCTTCCAATAAAACTCTGCAATCCCTTTTTATGTTTAGGCATTAATAGCTCAAGAATTGGATGAATCCTTTTAGGATCAATTGTTGTACCTTCTTTAGAAACTTGATACCCCAAAATTTTGCCTTCATGTACTGCAAAAACAAACTTCTTTGGATTAAGGGAGATTCCAAACTCTCTACATCTCTACAAAATTTGTTTCAAATGATCAATATGCTGGTTTGCAATCTTGCTGTAAATGGTAACATCATCTAGATACACCAAAAAAATTTTATACATTGTGTTTTTGAAATCCATGTCCATTGCTTTCTGAAAAGTGGCCCCCACATTTGACAACCCAAATGGCATCCTTTGGTACGCCATTTTACCCCATTTAGTAGTAAAGGTTGTTTTGAATTGATCAGATTGTTTAACTAAAATCTGATTATAACCAGAATATCCATCCAAGAGTGAGAATCTCTCAGATCCTGAAACATATTGAAGGATATGTTCCATGGAAGGGAGGCGATGCCTATCTTTTAGAGATGCCCTATTAAGGTCTCTAAAATCTACACAGAGTCTTATCTCTCCATTTTTCTTCCTAACTGGAACTAGATTGGAAACCCATAATGTATGCTTTATTGGGAACACTATGCCTCCATCTAAGAGATTTCTTAGTTTGTTCAGCATTAAAGGCTCTAATTTGGGGTTTATGGGCCTTTGCCTTTGCCTGATTAGTTTTGCATTTGGTTCTAACTCTATGGTGTGTTGAGTTAGTTGGGGATCAAATCCTTTTAAATCAGCATAATCCCAAGCAAATACATCACTATATTCTCTGAATAGATCAATAAACAATTCTTTTTCCTTGGGAGAGTTTATTTTACCAACCTTTAGATACTTGTCTCTGAAGATCTCCACTTCCTCATAATGATCCTCTTTAACCAATAAATTGGTTTTACCTTTTCTGAATTGATCATGAGAATTAAAAGCTGATTCTAGGCTGACCAATCCCCTCGAAAGCTTATTACTATTTAGTTGAATAACCTGGTTCTCCATTTTCTGATCATAGCTTTCTCTTTTAGGAGCAATAAACTCTTCAGTTTCTATCATAAAACTTAAGATGTGTTCATCAGTGTAAAATACTTTCCAATTAGCATTATTATCAGGAATAGATGGTCTTGCCACAATTTTAATATGTGAGTGGTCTTAAATTAGTCCTTTATTTTCTGTAATTGAAGCATGGGCACCAATACTAGCCAGTCTATCAGCATGTATATTTTTCCTTCTAGGTATGGAAATGAGATTAAAGGCATCAAAATCTATCAAAATATCAAACACTCTTGACTTGTACAACTTTAGGAGATCATTTTTAAAATAATTAATAGCTCTTACCTGCCTCACTATCAACTCACTATCCCCAAATGCTCTTAAAAATTTGATTCCTCTTTTCCTAGCCCACTCCAAGCCTTGGATCAAGCTTTCATACTCTGCTACATTGTTAGAACATGGAAAAGATAACTGATAAGAAACATAAAATCTATCACCTTGAGGTGAAATCAACATAGCTCCTACACCAATACCATCCTTATTCTTAGACCCATCAAAATACAAATCCCATAGCTGGTTAGATAATTCAGATTCAGAACATTGATCTTTAATCAGATTAGGAACAAATGAATCAGATTCTGCCATCACATAATTACCAAAATCAGCATCAAACACATCCATTTCTTGGTCATTTCTAGCTTCCCATTCATCAAGAACCATATCGGGATACTCTTCAGTTTATGTGTTATAAGATGAACTCTCATTGATTTCATCTGGATCCATGATCACATGGCTTGCATTTATGGGACTAGGATTATAAGGTTCTATATGGTCTTTGGCCCATAATTCTGACTTTATGGTCACCTTAGCACCATACCTAGTTTTGAAATATAGATGAGACCAATCTGATGAGAAATATCCATCTATTTTGGCTGTGAAATCTCTTGATAAACATAGAGCAAAGTAAGGTGGTAGATCTATGACAAAAATATCTTGGAAAATGGAGAAATTTGGACATGAGTGCAAGGTTAGACTTGCATTTTTAACAACCCCAATAGTTTTAATTGAAGAACCATCAAGTTGAACAACTCCTTTCTCAAGAGGTTCATACTTCAAATCTAATATATCAGCTATACTCTTTGGCATGATAGTTCTGGTTGCACCACTGTCAAGCATACAATTATGCACTAATTTGTTTCCAATGATCAAAGAAACATAGAAAGGAGGAGGCTTAACATTTGCAAATTTCTTACCTCCCTTTTCTATCACCTTCTGCATATTTTTTGATTTTCTTTCAGTTGGTATTACTGGCTGGTTTAATTCTGTAGCATTTTTACTTTCTTGTGATTCTTTCTATTGTACTTTACCAATCTTCTTTTCCTTCTATTTGACTACTTCATCCTGAACCACTGAAGGTTCTGAATTGGCCAAGACCACTCTAGGAGGATTATTTACAACTTGATGTGGAATTGCTATTCCTTTTGACAGTTCCTCCTTTAATAAATCAGTTTGCCCTGGAATAGCTAATGAATCCCACATGGAAATAGAAACATTCATCTTTTTCATGTTATCAACAATGTTATAAGGAACAACAAATTGTACCTTCTGAGGAGACTTACTAATACTCTAATTTGACTGTTTCTGATACTGTATTTCTCTATTTTCCATGAGTAGAGGCTCCCTTTAGGATTGAAACTAGTGGAGTGAGTGATGATTGATTTGTAGCAGCTATTCCAGCAGTTGATTGCTCTGATTCTAGGGCTCTCTTCTTGGCTCTGGTATTTGCTGATATGGATGAATCACCAATTACTCCACAAAACTCCTCCTCTTGCCAATTGAGGAATGCAGTGTTAGGAGCAGATGTACCATAGTGTTGTTGAGCCTCTTCAGTAGATACAATAGGTTTTGAATCTATGATACTTTGAACCATTAAGGCTTGATTGATCACTCCATTAGTACACTTAGACTGATTGTGTTGTTCATTACAAGGATAACACCACCCATAATCCGTAACAAGGTTATTCTAGCTAGGAACAATATCTCTAACAGCATTGAGAGGTGCTGGATTGTATGGCCTATAAGGCCTTTGATTCCAGTTTTGCCTATTTGCATTACTATTCCCTTGATATTGCTGCTTATTGCCTTGATAACTAGGCTGATTAGGCTGCTAGGATGAGGAACTAGCAAATTGATTTTGAGTATGGGCTATGGGATGGCTTTGCTGCCTTTTCAAGTTCACTAATTCATTCCCAAAAGTTTGTAGCAATCTCCCAATCTTTTGCTGGCTATTTATTATACTTTCCAATTCACTAGGAGGGACCATAGGCATGATTTCTTCACTTTAGTAAGATGGCAATGGAGCTAATGGTGGAGTAATCAATGGAATATTGGGCTGGATATTGGGAAAGTAAGGCGTGGGTGGCCTAGGAGCTATCTTTCCTGCCTAAATGAGACTATTCTCTGCTCTAATTGCAATATCATAGGCCTGAGGTAAAGAATTTCCTCCCATGGACTGGATCATTACTGAAATATCACTATTCAAGCTTTTGAGAAAATATAGAAAAGCATATTCGGCAGAGGGTCTTATCGTGGCTAGAATCCTATTCTAAGTCTTCTAGAATATGAGATTAAAATCACTTAACTCTTCTTGAGGAGCCCTTTTTATAGTAGTTAATTTCTCTACTAAAGACAAATTGTCAGATTTATCCTCAAAAAACTTAGAAAGATTTTCCCCAAAAACATCCCATGTAGCTATAAAATTTATTGGAAGATTTCTGAACCAGTCAAGAGCTTTACCTTTAAGTGATGCAGCCAATAGCTTCATAGCCACATCTTCTTCCGTCACATGGTGGACATTGCACAAGGATGCAATATCTCTGATGTGTTCAATAGTTGTCACTTGACCTTCTCCAATGAATGATGGCAGGCCTTTCAAGGCAGCCAAGGGTATATTGTTGTGATTTGCAATCCGGAGAGGACTACCTTGATCAAAAGGGACAAAAGGCAGATTTCTTGCCATTCCTACAGCTGGTGGTACTTGTTGTTGAATAGCAGGTACAACAGGAGGTTGAGTATGCTGAACTACCTTCCTTTGGTAAGTCTTCAAATTGTGGGGATTTACTGCAGTAACACTTGTAGAAGCTCCAAAAACAGAATTATTTATAGACAAATCTTCAATACTTGGAAACTCTGATCCGGATTAAGTAGGAAGACTCAGATCTTCAGGAAGATTGATTTCTTCAATAATAACCTCAAGTTCTTCTAAATTCACAGCTTGATCTTCAAAAATGGGATTATCAAATGAAGAAAAATTTGAATTCAATAAAGCACCTCTTGGATCTTGTGATGTTCTTCCACCTCTGGATGAGCTTCCTCCTCTTCTTCTTGTCTATAACTCCTAGTACACAAATCCTTGCTTGTTTGATCTTGTTGGAGTTCTTCTCATTAAAATCCACACTAAGATCTAAAATCAATCACAGAAATTAAATCGAAACTGAGAAGTAGTTCACTATCCCACCAGGCATGCCAAAAATTGTTTAGGCTTAGAATTATCACCCTAAATCAGGCATTAAGGCTTCATGGCAATTCTATCTAACAATGGAAACTCCCTCTAGCAATGGGTGAACTATGGATGAGGAAGAATCTCCGGATTCTAGGCCAGTTCCTATCTGATATGGAATATCACCTCCTGATTGAAAATTTAACTGAGAAAAGGAATGAGAGATTTAAAATTGAACTTGCATAAAAAAAACTAGAAAAAGGTGATACACCAAGGAGATTTAGATTCTTTTGAAGCTTCAACCTGATATTCACTTATCATACCCTGATGGATCTCTGCACTATCATTCATTGCTCAATACATAGGTTGATTGGAAGGTGACAACTAGGGTTTGACCAAAAGTAGTACTTTACCATTAACAACATGCACATTCTACAAAAGGCTTATATTCTATAATATAGAATAGGAATTAATGCAATTCACTAAACCATGTTCCAAAGGTATTACTCTTATATGTAGAAAATTGAAAAAAGGAACTTGAACAGATGATCACAATAAGATGTATGTAAAAAGTGGGTCACTATATATTCTTCTCAAAATCTATATATAAGTTACATGTATGAGTTCCTGAGAAATGGCAAGGAATAATGAAATACTCTTGCACACCATCAAAATTACAAGCATGAACTTGAACTAGAATACAAAGAAAAATGAATCAACAGCTATAGGAATCAGAAATTCACTAAAGTTGTTTTCTCCACCAATTTGAACCCCTCTCTAAATAAGCATAAACTCTCCCTAAATAGCCAACATGGCTTATTTCAAATAGTCTTCCCTCCAAAAAAAAAAAACCCTCCAAAACCACTCCATAACTATAGGGTTTAATAAATTACCCTAAAACAAAAAAACCCTAATTTGTAACCCCCCAAAACTATACTAATTACCAATCTATCAATTACATCCCATTCAAATACATGACATTATTTAGCAATGTTCTATCACCCTATTCAAAACCCGACTACCTAACATCAAAGGGTTGGAAACCCTTATCAACTTGGCATCGACCTATCTCTGACTCGCTTGACACCATACCACTATGGTGGATGTTGCTGTGGTTTGGTAACCAACATGGTTTGCATTTGATTTGATCAGCGCTAGTTGGAATGGACAGTTTTATCCTGTCGTGGCACAAAAAGGTACCAATGTGGTAATGTCGATGCATTTGAACTGTAATTGCATTTACTCAATCTGACAATGGATTTCAAATGAGAGTAAAATACAATGTATTCCATTTATCGGTTTCATTTTCATCTTTAGGGTTTTCTATTTTTCTCTATGTTACCACCAAGTTGAAAGTGGAAACCATGAAACTCTTCTATGATTCTGCCTCTGACCTTGAGTTTCATGAGCTTTATGAGGAAAAATGTTGTTTACATATTCAATGTAACACATGGCATCTCTGTTGTCGCATTCTTCTTCAGTAAAGGCCATAGAATTTGATCTTCATCTGCTTAGAACTTGGGTTCCACCTGTAAGTTTTCTTTCACTTTCTTTAATGTTGGGATGTTTCGATGACATAGTATCTTCGGTCTTCTTTTTTTCTTGATTTCAGGTTTCCTCTGTAAGTTTTCTTCAGTCTGCTTGAAATCTTGGAACACTTGATGAGGAAGTGCTTTCAAAATCCATTTACAAATGGAACTGCAAATTTAATTGTAACTCAGGTTCTATATTGATGTCTTACCACCATTTTGTGTTTTAAACCATAGTGTATGAAGAAGACTCGGGGAGTTCTTCTCTGTTTGACCACCACTTGTAAATTCGGGATGCAACACCACTGCAATCTTGGAGTGGTCTTAAACTATGATTGAGCTGTCGACCCATGAACCTCGGCTCTGAACTAGGGACATCTCAGTCATAGTTTCAGACTTATCCCCAGTCTGTTGTGTGATATGTAACTGAGAAAAACACTGCGGCCTCCTCTATATGCCTTTTCACTTCCTTCTTCAGACATGGAGGCAATAGATTAATTTATGAATGTTTTACTTCAATCACCATGTGGGTTTTCTAGAAACCATGACTCTCTTTAGCATTTTAAAAAAATGTAGCTTATGACTGAAAGATGTAGTGTATACATTTATTTTTAGCTTTATGACATCTTTCAGTCATAAGCTTAACATTTTTTGTACGAGTTGCTACAGTCATAAATGGGAACATGAAGACATACCCAACTCTGCACATACAGATAAGTTGCCTCCATCTGTTGTTTATTTCTCTGCTTATTGCATCAATATGATCTTAATTATGTTTAATGCATGTTGGTGCTCTCTGTTTGATGTCGACTGTGTAGCTTTGAATCTTCATACAACTCTTGAACTATCATTTGTTTACTATCGAGCCCATGAACCTCGACTCTGCTCAATGTTGAACCTCGCTGTCATTCTCACATGCTTTTACTTGCATCACTTTAAAATAACCACATAGCTCTACATTTGGACTTGTCGGTTTGATGCTTGTTTCCATTTTGAAGTGAACCACGGGATTTGAATTATCTGAATGTTTTGATAGAAACATCATTCTTGCTGTCTTCAAATACAAGTAATTAGTAAGCACAATATATGCTTCTCTTTTTAATGACACTCCACTGTTTGAAAAATAAACACACATAAGATATTTAACTGCAGCATTATGTTAAAAAAAACTATTAGTTTTCAGTCTTGATGACAATACCGAGCATCTCTATTAGCATTTAAAACACAAATATGTTGAATATGTTGTTGTTCTTTAATGTAAAAATACACTGTTTTTCTTTTGAAGTACACCTAGGAAAGAACAAACCCATGGGGTTCGAGCACAGGCTCATGACTCCCATGGATTTTACTTCAAAATAGTAAACTCATTCTGCATATATAATTCTTATCAATATTACATGCCCTGTTCTGTTATCAAGAATATTCATCATTTCAAAAAATCTATATGAGATGTAAACTTTGCAAAAAGAAACTATGTCAATCAGTTTGTCTAAAACAGATTATGTATTGCAATATTTCAGCATGATCAATCATAGTCTTATTTAATGAAGCTTCTGAATATCTTGTAATAATTTTTCCATTATGTTTGTTCTCTATGTGTGCACACCCATGCTGATCTGAGACTCTTAATTTCTGTCCAACTTGCATTTTTCCCAGTTTTTGTCCATGCTTTTACTCTGTCAGCATTTTCTCATTTAACATAGTTTATGCATAATATTTATGTATGAGATTTCAACTTAGATCCTCCAAGTGAACTTTAACAAATGTATAGCAGCCAGCTATATGTGAAGAAGCACTTACTGTAACAACACTTTCACACTTTCCATTACTTGCATAAAAACAATGAATCTTCAGAGTCTTTCAATTCTGCAATTCACCAGCTTTCTTTGTTCATGTCCATTCTGTAGCATCTTTTGCACCTTCATATGTCTACACCTCATCCTTCTTATGTACATGAGCCAAAACCTTCTGAGATATTAACCATCCTTTTTGCATATAATGCCTTATGTGAAGTTCGATCACGGGCTCGTGACATCCATTGCATCATTTTCTTTTGTTTCCTGCATTCAGTTATAGATACCTGTCCACTTGCACACAAAATAACACTCAATTTATTAGGTCATCAAATCATATGCACCAGTTAATGTTTGTGCATTAATATAAGATAGCATTCACTCATGAATATTGGTTGGTTTGTGTTATTTGGTGAACTTATAGGTTTATCTAATCATGAAAAAGGTTTCTCAGATGGTAATACTAAGTCCCTTTCATTCAAATATCTGATTATATAGAGAAGAAAAAGATATATCAAAGTGATCATACATAGAAAAAGGTTTCATGTTTGAACAAATCCCTTTAATACTATTCTTCAGATATTATAGATGAATGTTTTCTCATTACATTGATTTCATCAGATTGACATGCAGTTTTCAGAAAGATTGATTGTGTTGTTTATGTTCCATGTATTGCTTAGATCCAACTGGATCTAACATTTTTTCACCATGTTGCAGGTAAACCCTAAGAAGGCCTATATGTAGATGAAGATGGAATATGAAGACCTAGGACCTGATATGCAACCAGCAATGGAGACCTAATATGCAAGCATCAAGAAACCAACCACAAGGCAATGCATGGGACCTCTACTCCATACTTTCAATTATGCTTTATTCTATAATGTACTATTGTTTTGACATGAAAACAAAGATGAAATAACATTTGTATAATACATTCAGCTTGAATGCACAATGTAATTGATCAAAATTGTACTTTTAAAATTATGAAATGTGATCAATTCTTAGAGTACAAAATGACAATTTCTTAAAATGAATGTAATTATGAAATGTTGATTAATAATACCTGAAGGATAATATTAATGGGACCTCTAAAATGCAATCTCTTCCTATTTATGATTATTTTGATGCACGCTAAAAATTAGGATAACACTTATAATTCACCCTATAAAATAAATAAAATACAACTTACCGTAAAAGGATATTTCAAATAATAAACATAGGGTAAAGTAAAATATTTTATTTAAATATTTTTGAAAACCAAAATTTGTAATGTAAAAAATATGAAATAATTTTAACTTTTATCAATATTTAAATAACTTAGATCAAATAAATAACATATTTCAAAATAATTTACCCTATTAAAATATTTCACATTAGTAATTTAGGGTAATTTTAAATAATGCCTAAAAAATTATGTTAATAAAATATAAGTCACATCTTTAATGTAAAATCTTTTAAAAGCACATAAGGTAAAAGAAATGAGATGATATGAATTTCTCTAACACATAAGTTGAAGAAAACATTTAGACTTATTGGTTAGAGGGGGAATGGGTAGGTAGGTAGGAAAAAAAGGGATGATTTGAGAGGTCAAGTGTTCAACTCCCGATCGCTACCTTTTGCCCAACATCCCTATTATTCCTCTATAATTATTTTTATTTCAAAAAATATAAATGCATTTAGCACATTGAAATAAAATAATTAATTTTTCTCATATAGTTTAACAAGGAAATGAATATAAAAATGAAAAAAAACTTCCCTGAAAAATTTTATGTAAATTTGGGGCTATATTTTTTGGTGTCAACAGGTTCATCTGTGCCCAACACTCTAGACTTGGCCTCAAAATTGAGGTGAGAAAGAAGCTGGTAGCGGCCCTAAAGAATAGAATCCTAGAAGTCTAGAATTATTTAAATTCATATACAACAATTGTGACAAGGGTTTCGCAAGTAAATCCCTTCACGACCGGGACTTGTGCTCCGAAAGATTTTGTACTAAGTAAATTTGATGAGATGATGGATTCCCGGTACCAGTCTGCCAAATATTTTGATGGAGGGAAAATTTTTCACCTGACCAAGATGATGCTCCGGGCTCATGACATAGTGAAAGTGGCTGCATAATTGAAGGAAGGGGCCAACAATGTTGACTAGCAATTTGGGGTTATCAACGACTGCTGGGACTGCATTAAGGACATAGATGAGGATTAAATCAGCTAGATTTTGGAGGCCTTCAAATATAACAAGGAATAATAAAGTCCTCTGATTTTTGGAGACTTTCACCAGTAGGGTACATTTTTAAAGATTCATTATTCTTTGAGCATAAGCTCCCAGACTCTTGAATTTTGGGTCCAAAGTTTTGTATTTATTCATAGCGATCTGTGTCAAGGTTCTCTAGAGTTGACCGATCATTGTCTAGTAGTTAATAAGGCTCATCAAGTAGGAAATCTAGATAAGGTATGTCAGACAAAAGAGATGGCTCTGACATGTGATTCTCCCAAGGTGTCGCTCCTACATTAACTACCTAGTACACATCGAAGACAGGGAGATGCAATTTTCATTTATGAGGCATGTAGCCTCGGATACCGGGACAATAAGATTTATTCTATAAATACCTCAGTACTCTTCTCTATGTTGATTCTTCAATATTTCTCTTCTTATCTTCCTCTTGTGTCTTTCCTCTTCTATCTTTTCAGACCTCTGCATATTTTGAGGTGATTGTAAGTTGTGCAGGTAGTATCGGCCAAGATAATGTATTACATTTGGCAAGTGTACAGCTAGATTAGGTTAGTTTTAGGTCAAACTTTGTGTATAAATAAGAGGTTTGACACCATAACAAGGGTCAAAAAAATTGATGATTTTGCAATCCAACAAGTAATAGAAGCATATCATTTTATTTTCAGTTGTTTTCAGGAGCTCAATGCTTAATTGTTCTTAGTAGTTTAAAATTCTCCCTTGGAGCCATGGATGTACTCACTAGTGATGCTAGAACATTTTTTAGTTAATGAAAGAAGAAGGAACATCTTATGGCCATGTGTTGTGTTGTTCTGATCTCTGGAATTAGCAAATGATATATTTTGTGTAGTATATTTTCCTATGTCCTCTACTCCTATGTTTTAGTTTAGATTAATGATCTTATCTCCACTTGCTATTGAATGCATGTGAATTTCTAACTCTTTATGTATTTGGTATTTAGTGTAGTTTCTTACATTGGAGAATTGTTTGATGTTTGAATATATATTACATAACTATAGGTAGAAGCATATATCTAACCTTGATCAATCTTTTGCAATTTATTTAGTAAGTCTAAATGCATGCAGGAAGCCCCATCCCATTTGAAATCCCCGAAAAGATAAGTAAAAGCCAGCTATCCCCTCACACAATAGTCACCTACCCAACTTAGCTCCCCCACACCATTGAGACCTGACTACCAGGTGCTTGGAGGCTAGGAGAATTTATTCTTTGATAAACCTCTTCAGGCCAGGTTTGGCTGGTACCCAGTGTGTGTGTATATTTGTGCACTTGTTTCCTGCGACACAACACTTTACCCGGTGACAACTTATCCTTTGTTGGCAGAGCTGGACACAAAGTCTCATCAATAGGCCTTTCAATAGGTATCTGGCATCTCATGCTATCTTCATGATCAGAATTTTTGATACTCCTTGGGATGTATCTCAATATAGAAAGGATCTTTAAATCCCGCTCAGTTAAGAGACTTTTTGAATCAATAGTTAAACTGAAACAGTATGATCTGGTCACATATACAACTTATACTTGCAGATTTTCAAATATATTGTAATCTCATAATACTAATATGATCAATATATCCCTTTTTATACCTTTTCTCCACTTTTCTTCTTCTTGGTGATTCTATGCTCTATTTCTCATTGTCCATAGAAAACTTTTCCTCTTTCCTCAAATTGATTGATCAGGACTCTATGAAGTTTCTCTTCGTCAGTTTCTCTTCAACATCCTCTTTTCATTCATTTACCCATTCGATTTGTAATGAATTAAGTTCTCTTTTATAGACATGATATCACTGTTGTTAGGTTCTTGATTTTCTTGATCTTGGTGTGATCCATAATTCTCTCCAATTAGATTTAAAGAAAAACTCTTGTTTTATCTCGCAGAGATCTTCTGGCCAAATGGACAAAAACTTCTTTAAATCCTTTACTTATCTCTGGCTTTATCTTGTCGATGAAAACAAATATAACTACCAGTTAAGTCCATATTTAGCTCTGCCAACTAGATATTTTGTCATTTCTAAACTCAAGTTAATTTTCTTTTCTTAACTCTTTGATAGCTTCGGTCAACACTCTAGTTCTCCTCAGGATTCTCTGTCGGTTTACACTATGTTTTTGGATGTCGGTTATGCTTGTGATTCTTCTCATCGGTGTTCTTGCTTAGGCATCACTATGAATTGACTTTTCGTGATCTTTGTGTGTCATTTTCTATTGACTGTCAGTATTTGAAGTCACATTGTGAATGCTTGTCTTTTATGCATTATTGAAAGCATAATCTCTTTCTCTTTGATTCTCTAAAGTATTTGACACTTTGATTATAACCGATTAGATTATATCAAGTTGACATCAATGACAATACAATTCATTAACTGATTTAATGTCTTTCATTATCCTTCTGCATTTCAGTGATCAACTTAACATCTTCAAACATTAAATTAGTTACATGTCATAATACGGTCCTAGAAAAGACTAAAAGCTCAAGTTACTAAAAAATAGCAACTTTTACCATTCTAGGTCAAAATGACCACATTGTCATGTAGGAGCACTTTTTCTCTTAAAAAAATGAAAATGAACAAGTTGGAATCCAACCTAGTGGATCTTATTAAAAACCAAACAAAACTCCTCATGCAACCCTAAAAAACACAAATCAAATCAAAATGGGAGGTGCTCTACACCATACTCCCCTGGGATAAAGAAATCAAGACCCTTGATTTAGGAGGTCTTCAAAGGTGGCCCCATGCTTCAAAATGTCAGCTTCAATAGTCTAAGTGGCATCAGATTCAGGTAGTCCCTGCCACTTTATGAGATACTCTTTGTAAGTACCCTTCGTTGTCTTTTTAATCACCTTGGAGTCCAGTATACTATCCAAATGCAGAGGGTGTGGAGTAGGTACATATTTTACCCAATCTTCTTCTCCCAAATATGGAAGAGCTAGTGGACCAGTGTGTGAGGGTAGACCCTTATAGGGATACATATCACATACATTAAAAATGGGTGAGATGCCCAAATATGGAGGCAACTCCACCTCATATACATTTTTCCATACTTGTGCAATATCGCCAAGGGTCCTATCTTCTTTATTAGCAACTTAGTTGGCTTACCCTTAGGTAGTCTTTCCTTTTTGAGCTAAGCAAGTAATAGATCTCCCACCTTGAAGTGAAAATCTCTCCTTGTCTTATTTGCCTTGGCCTTATATTTGTCTACTTGTTGTTGCAAAGTCTTCTTGACTTTTTCATGCAGCTCTTTCATCTGCTCTGCAAATGGTTCACCCTGTACACTCCTCTTTTCTTGTTGAATGAGATCCCTCAACTCCAAGATCCCTCTAGGATTAGTCCCATAAAATATCTCAAATGGGATTTTGCAAGTACTCCTATTAATGGAGTCATTATAGGCATATTCTTCCAGTTCAATAATATGATCTAATGGCTATCCATGCTGCTTAGTTAATCATTTCAATAGGTTTCCTAAAGACCTATTGAGTACCTCAATTTTTCCATCTGACTGAGGTTAATAGGAAGAAGAGAAAGTTAAATTTTTCCATAACATCTTGCAAAGATTCCTCCAAAAGTGACCCACAAACTTACTTTCCCTATCACTTGCTATGTTTAGTGGCAATCCATGGATTCTCACTATGTCTCTGAAGAATAGGCCTATTATATGTGAAGCATCATTGGTTTGTTTACAAGGAATAAAGTGTGCCATCTTGCTAAACCTGTCTACCACTACAAACACACTATCATGTCCCTTTGGTGTCTTTGGAAACCCCAAAACAATGTCCATACTCAAGTACTCCCAAGGTTTCTGAGGTATGGATAGGGGTTGATACAATCCAGTGTTGCTACTTTTTCCTTTGGCCCTCTAACATATCTAACATTTCTCCACAAACTTCCTAACATCTGAATGTAACCTAGGCCGATAGTAATCCCTACTCACTTGCTAAAGTGTATTTTCCACTCCAAAGTGACCTCCCAAGCTTCCTTTGTGTTTCTCATTGACTATGTTCTCCCTCATTGAGCATTGAGGTATACACATTAGGTGTCCTTTGAACAATAATCCCTCCTGCAACATATAATCAGTAAACTCTGCTTTGAATCCCTGTTGGAACTTCTCACATGCCTCAAAGGCATCTTTGAAATATCTTTCCTCTTTGTATAGGCCTTTCAAGTCATTCATTCCCACACTTTGTAAGTGTATCTCTTGTATGGATAGTACTTTTCTACTAAGAGCATCAGCACCCTTGTTGCTAACTCCTTTCTTGTGCTTGATGACAAATGTGTATGCTTGTAAGGATTCTACCCATTTAAGGTGTCTCTGATTTAACTTCTCTTTCCCATTTAAGAACCTAAGGGCATGGTTATCTAAGTAGACCAAAAATTCCCTAGGTATGAGATAATGTCTCCACTTTTTGAGTGCTTGCACCATTGCATACAACTCCAAATCATAGGTAGAGTACTTTTGTTTGGCCTCATTCAATTTCTCTGAGAAGAATGCCACAGGGTGTCCCTCTTGGCTCAACACTTCCCCAATGGCTAGCTTAATAGCATGACAATCCAACACAAATAACTGATTGAAATTGGGGAATGTAAGAGTAGGCAGTGCTGCTATCCTTTTCTTCAACATTTCAAAGCCTTGATCTGTTGCTGCTATCCACTTGAACTGACATTTTATTCCTCCCTTAATAGTGTTGAGGATAGTTGCACATGCATGACTAAATTTTTTCACAAACTTCCTATATTATGAATCTAACCGATGAAAACTTCTAACGTCCCCTATGGATATAGGTGTTGGCAATTCCAAAATAGACTTGACCTTATCAAGATCCATCTTCATACATCCACTAGCAACCACAAAACCAAGATATACTAGTTCAGTCTTCAAGAACTCACATTTTTCCTGATTGATAATCAATTTCTCTTGGTGTAGCCTCCTCAATACCATTTCAAAATGCTTCATGTGCTCCTCCTTAGACCTGCTAAAGATCAAAATGTCATCAAGATAAACTATTACAAACTTACCTATAAAATATGATAGCACTTCATTCATGATCATCATGAATGTGGTAGGTGCATTTTTTAGGCCAAATGGCATTACAAGCCACTCATACAACCATTCATTTGTCTAAAAGGCTATCTTCCATTCATCACTAGGCCTAACTCTGATTTAGTGATATCCCAACTTCAAATCCACCTTGGAGAAATAACAAGAACCACCCAAGTTGTCTAGAAAATCCTCAACCTGGGTCATTGGGAATCTATATCTTATTGTGATCTTGTTAAGATCTCTGGATTCAGTGCACATCCTCCATTTTCCATCTTTCTTAGGAGCAAGGATAGTTGGCACAGCACAAAGGCTCAAACTCTTCCTTATTAGCCCTTTCTCTAACAAATCTTGAATTTGTTTTTCTATCCTTGCATTCTAACTTGGTGTCATCTTATATGCTTTCTTATTTGGCAGATTAGCTTCCAGTATGAGGTCTATCTGATGACTCACATCCCTCATGGGTGGAAATGCACTAGGAAATCCATTATCCACTATTTCATGGTACCTTTCTAATAGTCCTTGGACCTCTAGTGGCATGTTGGATTTCTCCTTAGTCTCCTCCTTTGGCTTCACTATCACTGCACAACTCACCCCTCTCTCCTTCTTCATAACCTTTAGAAACCCCTTTCCACTCAAGAGAATCACACTAGTCTCCACACGCTTCTCCTCATTAGGTTCTTATAAGGGATACATTTGGAACTTCTTTCCTTGTTTAGTAATCACATAGCTATTCTTTTAACCATCATGAATGGCCTTCACATCATATTACCATGGATTTCATACAAGAAGATGACATGCACCCATGGGAAATATATTACATAAGATCTTGTCCTTATACTCTCCTATCTCAAAATCCACCATAGTTTTCTCATGTACCACTATCTGTTGTCCCTTGTTTAGCCATGACACTTTGTAGGAAAACTGTGTGGTATCCTTCATAGTTTTAGTTTATCCACCATCTTAGTTGACACTATATTCTCTGTGGATCTAGAGTCCACTATAACCTTGCAGATCTTCCCATGTGACCTACAAGTAGTTTTAAACAAGTTATTTCTTTGAGGTGGTTCTCTAGTACTAGGAACTTTCAACAAAGTCCTTCTCAACATAAGATTTTCTCTATCTGATACTGGCCCTACCTTGGAGATTTGAGAAGTGGCACTTTCTATGTCATCCTCTTGCACCAACTAATTTCTTCTTTCTCCCATAGATGAGGTGGAAGTCTTGTCAGGACACCTGCCCATTGTATGGCCCACTTGATTGCAATTGTGACATCTTCAAGTGAAGACAAAATTGGTCCTTCCTTGTGACTGGAATCTACCCCTTGTTGGCCCTCTTCCTCTGTGTCCTCCTCTTTGGAATGATCCTCTATACTGGTTACTCCCATTATTATTAGTGGACAGAGTCTCTACCAAAGTTACCTCTACCTTTGAATCCTCTATTATTATTACCCCTACCTCTTTGTTGGAAATCATTCCTCCTTATAGCCTTCTCCTACACTCTAAAGGCTAGCTGAAAAAATTTGTGCATATTGTCAGGAGCCATCATACTAATTTCATCTTGGATTCCTTGTCTCAACCCTTTAAGGTACCTTGCTACCTTTTCTACCTCCTCTTATTATCTTCATTCCCTTAGGTTCAATTTGTGGAACTCCTCAGTGTAGGCACTTACTGACAACTCCTACTATCTCAAGTTCTGCAACTTCTAATACACTTGAATCTCATAATCAATGGGTAAGAATTGTGCCCTTAACGTGATTTTCATTCTATCCTAAGAAACTATCTTCTTCTTACCAGTAGTTATCCTATCATCCTTCATCATGTTCCACCACACCAATGTAGATCCTTTGAGTCTAGCCTTGGCATAACTGACTCTCTTCTCCTCTAACACTTCTTTATATTCAAACTGGTTGTCTATGGCCTCTAGCCAATAAAATAACTCTTCACCATTCAAAATTCTACAATATTAAGGTATGTGTTCCATAAAATCCTTGTTAAGGGGCTTAAAGGCATCCCAAAACACCTTCTGTTCTTTATCCATCTCCACTTCTTTTCCTTTTCCATTTGTCTCTCATGTCTGGCTTTCATCCTCCTCATCACTTTCATCTCCCCATTCAGTTCTTTTCCTCTTACCATTTGTCTCTATCAAATTGGCCTTTGCCAATATATTTTTGACCAAGTCCACTAGGGAATCTTTTCTAATTTCCTTGCATGGCATGCTATCAACCTCATGGATTTTCTCGCCTTTAGACATATACTAAACTTAAAGAAATTATGGCTCTGATACCAATCTGATCTAGAGGGTCTAGAGTTCTAGTGTTTCCTTCTTCCAAATTGTTTAATACTTCTCCTATCCATGCAATGGTCTACTCATATAGTTTCTCTCCACCAATATGGATCTCCTAGACCCTTCGTAAAAATTTCCTCGTAGGTATAGTTGATTTTATAAATACACAAAGTTCACACAATTTCAACTAGTCCAACTAGTTCATCAATCTTCTTAATTTTTCACTAGATCTTACCCTAGAACCCAAAACCCTTTCTTAAAATCCTTCCCATACACCTCATATATTATTTCCTATGTTCTTGGCATATTAAAATTCCGTTAGAAACATTTCCAACACTTCTGTATACTCCAACAATCCATTTATTGTCATTTTGCACTAGTAGGCCAAATTAGGCCTATTTCTAGTAGGATTATTTTCATTGTTTTGAGCCAAATGATCCAAATTCTCCCAAAAAACCTCATATAAGACCTTATAAATTGAAAATATATCCAATAGCCCCTTAATAATCCAAAATCATAATTTATCAAGGAACCCACAACCCTAATTGCTACCAGGCCCTAGTTTCCAGCCTATCTTTTAGGCCTCTGGACCAGTCAGTGCAATATGTCTTCAATTTTGTCTTCAAACTTAATTTCACCATCTACCAAATTTTTATAATTCAAGAAGACAAATTATGTCTTCTTCAAATTCCACTAATTCATCCATCCAAGATCATTGATGCTATGCTCAATCCAATCTTTACCCAGCCGAGGCTCACCTACTCCTAGCAGTCCGCCATAGGGCTTCACTCCAAGTCTAGGAATTCAATTGAAAGTAAAAAAAAGGGAAAAAAAGGACACTATTTACAGACCCTAACCCATCATCCCACATGGTTTCATCCATTTTCAACTGTGGATGCTTAGGTTAGATCCATTTTGGTTCCTACAACTTTGTAAATTGAACTTGCAGACACAGTCACCTAAATCCTAAAGTAAATCCACACAAAATTAACTTGAAATGAAACAACTATATGAAAAAAAAATCTATTACAATACACTATATCCCCATAGGGTCAGGTCATGTAATCTAATCTGTACACAGCCGTACAGACTGCAGAAAACACAGTAATTTGCAAAGAAACTCAATAATCCATCTGTACATAATGATCACAAAATTAATTTTCAATCCAAAAATCCATAAAACTCTCCAAAATCATCAATCCATGCTCAAATACCCAAGCATGGGTGGTTACAACTTCTCAAACCTCCATATGCAACTTTTTGCAAAAATTTGCAAAAATTGCAAAAATTGCTTGAGCAACTTTTGAGCATTGTTTGCTCTTTGACCATTTTAGTCAACTAGATGCATGTTGACCACTCCTATGACCCTATTTAGGATACTCATGGTCCTAGAAAATACTAAAACCTCAAGTTACTAAAAAATAGCAACTTTTACCATTCTAGGACAAAATGACCACATTGTCACCTAGGAGCACTTTTGCTCTTACAAACATGAAAATGAACAAGTTGGAATCCAACCTAGTGGATATTATTAAAAACCAAAAAAAACTCCTCACATAAACCTAAAACACACAAATCACATCAAAATGGGAGGTGCTCTGCACCACTATCCTAAGGTATTTTTGATTAGTAGGCTTTGGACCCTATGCAAAGTAATTTCTCCTAGGTGCTTAATCAGGGTCAACCTTACGAAATCTAAGCCCTGAAATGTCTATAATAGGAGACCTCCCTCCCTTATTTTTAGATCATCATACACATGCTAGTTATTATTTTTCATTCAAGAGATCTAAGTGTAAGAAAACATCGATTGAAGATATTCATTTGTTATTCCTTCCGTGCATTACCTTCCATAGATCTTTCTCTTTTACGTATTAGAGGACAAGAAAAGGAGTTCAACATAAAGTGAGGAGACCTAGATTCATCCATAAAATCTTCCTCTCCTCTCTCCCCTTCAATTCAAAAATGAGGCGAATTAAAACATCTACTACATGAGGTTTTATCTTAAATTATTTCCTTTTGGTTTTTTGTTGAGTCAAAGCCATTGTATCAACATTCTTGATCGCATATTTAGAGATAATTGTATCTACGTCATGGTATGATATGTTCCATTGTTTAAATATAATATTTTCTACATGTCAGCATTCTTTCAATTTCATCTATTTCATTTCAGGGTTAATTCCTATATAGGGACTTGACCAAGGAAATTCTTTGCCCACAATAATTTACCCTACTTGTGCAGGAGCACCTAGGTAGGCTAGTTGTGGAAATGTAACCTAGAGTTTGCTCTTTCTTTGTTTTGGCTTGTAGTGGTTCTAGCTAGACCACTAGGTAAATAAAGGGACCAAGAGCCCT
Organism: Thuja plicata; assembly: GCA_018584345.1. Taxonomy (NCBI): domain Eukaryota; kingdom Viridiplantae; phylum Streptophyta; class Pinopsida; order Cupressales; family Cupressaceae; genus Thuja; species Thuja plicata. The sequence goes on from MU228093.1 coordinate 3,404,072, forward strand.
AGGGTGTGAAGTGTTTGTAGGAGGATATGTCTTATTTGTTCCTTGGTGACCCTTAGGTCCAATTAGGCCCAATTAGGGAATTTTAGCATTTTATGGAAAAATGAGCCAAGAGAGGGACTAGACGTCCCTTTTGATTTTTTTTCATCATATGTAGTGAATTGGACAAGTTTGGCTAGGGTTTGACCAATTTTAGCCATCAAACCCAAAAGTTGCCAAAAGTTGTCAATGTTGTCATTGGCAACATTGACAACTTTTAATACAAGTTGGCATCTTCGAAGAAATTGGTTGGGTAACTGTCTGAAACTGACCATTTAGTGTTTGGGTCATCTATATAACACCATCCTCAGGATTTTTGAAGGGTTGGCAAGTTTTAGAACTTTCATGTATGGACTGTGTTAATCAATAACAGTGTAGATTTGTGTGTTTTGAGGTGATCGGGCAATGTAATGGATTGAAAGTGTTTCTGTAAGCTTTGTTTCTTATAATGTAGGTTAGTATTGAACTTCTTGTGGTTTTATTTTGGTATTTTGAATAGTTTTTATTGCTTTTGTAAAATTTTCAAAGTTTAGTCCAGTCGTTGGTCTGGTTTTGAGCACTGGTTGCAAATGGAGTCTTAACTTTCTTTTCCACCATGGCTTTGACCCAGGCTCTTGGATTATGAAACTAGAGTCCATGTACATTTTGTACATAGTAGGTTGGGCCCTGTAAGTGGTGGAAACTATTTTTAAGATGATTCCCTAGGCAAGCCAGAGTACCATGGCTAGGGATCATCCGAGGTTGCGGAGCTAGCTAGAGGGATTGAAAGCATCCATAGCTTCAATAATAGGAAGTGGGAAGGAAGAGGAGTTTGAGGAGGACCCCCAACTAGGAGGAGAAGTTGTGAGGAATTACCTTGTTGGCTAAGAAATTCCATTTCTTGTGCAGACAGTGAAGGAGGCCTAAAACCTTGAATTTTAGGCATGAAAGTAGGAAGGACTGTATGGACACTTCAAGGGCCTAAAACCTAGAAAATATTTAGTGTCTCTGAAAAGGGTTTCTAGATCCTTAGCCTATTTGGGACTTTTTAAGATATTTTCCCATGATAATGTAGAAAAGGTGTCCAAATAGGGCTAATTGCTTGTAGCCCTATTTTGGGGGTAAGTGCTTAGGTTCTTGGAGCTCGTTTGTGTTTTTGGAGAAAAGTGAGTTTGTAGGGGTTGGAATTGGTCCTATTGACATATTCATATGCTGCCTTTTCAATTTGATGAAGATTGGAATCCATTTGAATCAGATTGTGCAAATGGGCAATAAAGACCAATTTGGGCCTAGTATGAGGTTTGCAAAGTGGTGAGTTGTATTTTGTTGGTGTTTACTAGTTGAAGGAAATTAAGATCTTGTGATAAGATACCTAAGGAGCCTAGGGTGAATAGAAGAACCCTAGTAGGTTAGTGATTGACCTAAGAGACCCTAGAAGAGGTCTAAGGAACAAGACTAGTACTACATCAGAGCAAGTTGAGAAACTTGGGAAAGTTGGTTTATGTCAGAGGTGGAATCTTGTGGTTCTACAAAGATAGTGACAAATGTAGAACTAGCCAAGGACATGGAGAAGGAGGAAAATAGACTCCTTGAGGGTACTTTGGAAGCAATGAGAGTAAAGATGGAAGAACTACTAGATGCTAATAGAAAGAAAGAATATGAAGAAGAATCCAGTATTAAGGGTAAGAAGAAGATGGAGGAAGAAGACTACATTCCTAAACTTGACCCAGTGTTGAATGAGGAACCTTTCTTGAAGGCCATAAAGGCACTAAGTGGAAAATATTTGGAGGGAATACATTTATTTGGAGGAAAGATGGATATTAAGGTAGTCATGGACTAGATTGAAGCAATGGAAAATCATTTTGAATGTGAAGGGATAAGTGAGGCCCAAAGGGTTAAAGTGGCCAAGTCTAGACTCAGAGGGTCAGCTTTGACTTGGTGGAAATACCTTCAAGATGAGAGGGTAAGTATGGGAAAGAAACCAATAGAAAATTGGAATGATATGGTAACAAAATTGATAGAGATTTATCTTCCAGAGGACTACGAAATACATCTCCATAGGAAGAGACAAAAATTAAAGAAAAAATATCTAGATGTGACCTCATATAATGAGGAATTCCAAAGACTATGTTTAAGGGCTAAGTTGCAAGAAGAAGAGCCAATCAAAGTGGCTAGGTACTTGGGTGGGTTGAAGTGGGACATCCAAGAAGAGTTAATTCTATGGACATCTACTACCATCCAAAAATGTCATCAGTTGGCTCTAAGGGTGGAAGAGAAGAATAAGAAGAAAGGGGATATAGGTAGAGGAAGAGAACAGAGGGGTCAAAGAGGAGGCTACCGAGGAAGGAGTAGTGAAAAAAGGTCCCAAGGAGAAAATAAGTTGACAGAGTAGCAGACTGAGAAAAATTCAAGAGGAGGCTATGACAGAGGCAGGGGTAACAATGGGGGTTCTAATAGAGGAAGAAGAGGTAGGAGTTGATCCTACTTTTCTACAATGAAATGTTATTATTGTGGGAAACTAGGGCATCCAGCTTACAAATGTCCTGATAAAACCTCTGTAGAAAACAATGACAAAAGAGTAGCATATGCACATGAGGATAATTCTAGTGTCAAGACTCTAGAGGTAGACCATTTAGACTGAGAAATGGGTGAGAACGTGATATTTAGAAGGATCCTAATAAATCAACCAATCAAAGATGAGCCCAAACATAGGAGGGCACTGTTTAGAATCAGATGCAAGATTCTTGGAAAAGTATGTAAAGTGATTGTTGATTCTGGATCCACAGACAACATCATTTCAGAGGAGGTAGTGGTGAAGCTAAAACTAGCAAAAATACCCCATGTGAACCCTTATAAAGTGACATGACTCAACAAAGGCCAAAGTGTCTTGGTCAATGAGCAAACATGGGTAGAATTCTCCATAGTAGGGTACAAGGACAGATTGCTTTGTGACATCCTACCAATGGATGCTTGTCATTTTCTTCTTGGGAGGCCTTGGTAGTTTGATAATGGAGAAGTACATGATGGGAAGGAGAACTCCATTACATTTAAAAAAGGAGGAAAGACATTCAAAATTTAGTCTTTATTAGAGGATGAGGAACCACAAAGTAAAACTCCTAATGTCATTTTATGCAGTGGTAAGGAGTTGGTGAATGATATCAGATATGATAAGGGAGAAGGTTATGCCATTGTGCTAAGACCTAAGGAGGAGGAGACACCAGTAAAGGAACCACTACCAAAGGAAGTGGAAGAATTGCTTGAGAAATATAAGGAAATAGTGAGTGATGGCACTCCTGCAACCCTACCACCTAAGAGGGTTATAAGTCATCAAATAGACTTTGTGCCAGGGGAATCCTTGCCCAATAAAGTAGCATACAAGTTGACTCCAGATCAAAACTTGGAGGTAGCAAGACAAGTACAAGAACTCTTGTATCAAGGCTTGATCAAGAAGAGCATTAGCCCATGTGCGGTCTCGATTGTTTTAGCATCAAAGAAGGGGGGAAAGTGGAGATTATGCATAGACTCAAGGGCTATAAATAGGATTACAATAAGGTATAGATTCCAAATCCCAAGGATAGAGGATCTTATGGATTGCCTAGGTGGGGCAATGTATTTCACAAAGCTAGATTTGAAAAGTGGTTATCACCAAATCAGGGTGAAGGAAGGTGATGAATGGAAAATGAAATTCCAAAACATAGATGGGTTATATGAATGGCTTGCGATGCCATTTGGCCTCTCTAATGCTCTGAGAAGATTCATGAGGCTCATGAATGAGGTACTCAAGGATTTCACTGGAAAGTTTATAGTGGTATATCTTGATGATATACTGATTTTCTGTAAGACAAAAGAGGAACATGTCAAGCATGTGGAGGCGTTATTGAAGAGGTTGCATAAAGAGAAGTTGGCCATTAACCTTGAGAAGTGTGAGTTATTTAAGAAAGAACTAGTTTACTTGGGCTTTGTGGTGTTCAAGGGGTCTTTGAAGATGGAAAAAGACAAAGTTGCTACAATCTTGAACTGGCCTCCACCTACCATAGCCACTGAGGTAAGGAGTTTTCATGGCCTTGCCCAATTTTATAGAAAGTTTATTAGGAAATTCAGTGGGATATGTGCGCCATTAATGGATAATATTAAGGGTGGGGTCAAAACTAAGTTCAGATGGACTTTGGAAGCTGAAAAATATTTTGAGATGTTGAAAAGACAAGTGGCTAGTCAACCTATCTTACAGTTGCCAAGCTTTGATAAGCTATTTACCATTGAGTGTGATGCTAGTGGAATGATAGTAGGGGGTGTGTTAAGTCAAGAGGGCAGACCTATTGCCTTCTTCAGTGAAAAATTAAATGAGGCCAAGAAGAAATATTCTTCTTATGACTTAGAGCTATATGCTCTAGTCCAATCCTTGAGGAAATGGAGGCATTATCTATTGCCTAAAGAATTTGTGGTATTTACTAATAATCAGGCCCTTAGCTACATCAACACACAAGAAAATCTAAGTAATAGGCATCTAAAGTGGATGAAATACTTGCAAGAATTCACTTTTACTATCAAGCACAAGAAGGGTCAACTCAACAAGGTGGCAGATGCTTTGACCAAGAGATTATTAATAGTGCAAGAAGTCCACTTGAATAGTATTGGGCTTGAGAGTTTTAGTGACCTATACAAGTCATATGAGGATTTTGGTGAGGCCTATAAGGTATGTGTTGTCCTTGAGAATCATTTTCATACCAAGCTCTCTGATTCAAATTTACAGAATGGTTTGTTGTTTAAAGGTAATTAGTTGTGTGTACCCAAGGGGTCAATGAGGATGAACCTCATACAAGAGAAGCATAGTGGCTCTCTAAGTGGTCATTTTGGTAGGGACAAGACCTTGGAGTTGGTACAAAGGTTCTACCATTGGCCAAAATTGGTGAGGGATGTCACCAAGTATGTAGAATAGTATGTTGTTTGCATGAAGGCAAAAGGAGGAATGAGTGATGCAGGGTTGTATCAGCCTCTACCTATCCCTAATAGACCATGGGAGTGTGTAAGTATGGATTTCATTATGGGGTTACCCAAAACTAAACAGGGGTATGATAGCATTTATGTAGTTTTTGATAGATTTAGTAAAATGGGACATTTCATTCCATTGAGAACTACTAATTATGCTAGCCACATAGCTTATTTTTTTCTCAAGGAAATAGTAAGGATTCATGGTCTTCCTTTGAGCATTGTCTCTAATAGAGATGTAAAGTTTATGAGTCATTTTTGGAGAACTTTGTGGACAAGACTGGGTACCAGCCTATCTTTTGGTTCAACCTATGACCCTTAGACTAATGGCCAAACTGAGGTGGTCAATAGAGTTCTAGGTAACCTCTTGAGGTGCCTAACTAAGGATTATGGACAGACTTGGGATGTGGTCATTCGTCAAGAAGAATATGCTTACAATGATAGAAAGAATAGGATGACAGGCAAGAGTCCATTTGAGGTGGTTTATGGCATGCATCCTAGGGGTGTTTGTGATCTTAGAGATCTTGGTGGAATGGAGTACAAAAGTGGCCATGCAGAAGACTTCACTGCTACCATGAAGGAGATACAAGATGAAGTAAAGAAGTAGATACAAGACAATCAACTTAAGTTGAAAGCCAAAGTGGATGAGAAAATGAAGGATGTTTAGTTTGAAGTGGGTGACTATGTGATGGAACACTTGAAAAAATCTAGACTATAGAAGGGTGTCCCTACCAAACTTCAAATGAAAAGGGTGGGACCATGCAAGATCTTGGCCAAGTATGGAGCTAATGCATATAAGGTGGACTTACCATCAGGTTTGAGCATCTCTCCCATATTTAATGTTCAAGACCTCATAGAGTTTAGGGGATAGATGGAAGACATCAATCCAACTAGTCAAGGGGTCAATGATGATGTGGAGGTTACTATCTTACATCAAAAGTTTCCTATGGTGGTTGATAAAGTCCTAGACTCCTCGGTCAAGAAGACCACTAGACACAAATTCTACATGGAGCATTTCATTCAGTGGAAGGGAATACTAGAATCAGAGGCCTCATGGATTTTCGAGGCAAATTTCAAGAAGGTGGGCATCTCAGAGGAGCTACTGTCCACAGGAGTGACATGACTTCTTCCTTTGGGGGGAGTATGGTGCAGGAGCACCTAGGTAGGCTAGTTGTGGAAATGTAACCTAGGGTTTTCTCTTTCTTTTCTTTGGCTTGTAGTGGTTCTAGAAAGACCACTAGGTAAATAAAGGGACCAAGAGTCCTAGGGTGTGAAGTTTTTGTAGGAGGATAGGCCTTATTTGTTCCTTGGTGACCCTTAGATCCAATTAGGCCCAATTAGGGAATTTTAGCATTTTATGGAAAAATGACCCAAGAGAGGGACTAGAGGTCCTTTTTGATTTTTTTTCATCATATTTAGTGAATTGGACAATTTTGGCTAGCGTTTGACCAAGTTTGGCCATTAAACCCAAAAGTTGCCAAAAGTTATCAATGTTGTCATTGAGAACATTGACAACTTTTAAGACAAAATAGCATCTTCAAAGAAATTGGTTGGGTAACTAACTGAAACCAACCATTTAGTGTTTGGGTCATCTATATAAGACCATCCTCAAGATTGGTGAAGGGTTGGAAAGTTTTAGAACTTTCATGTATGGACTGTGTTAGTCAATAATAGTGTAGATTTGTGTGTTTTGAGGTGATCGGGCAATGTAATAGATTGAAAGTGTTTCTGTAAGCTTTGTTTCTTGTAATTTAGGTTATTATTGAACTTATTGTGGTGTTAGGTTGGTATTTTGAATAGTTTTGATTGGTTTTGTAAAATCTTGAAAGTTCAGTCCAGTCGCTGGTCTGGTTTTGAGCACTAGTTGCAAATGGAGTCTTAACTTTCTTTTCCACCATGGCTTTGGCTTGGTCTCTTGGATTATTAAAGTAGACTCCATGTACATTTTTTACATAGAAGGTTGGGCCCTGGAAGTGGTGGAAACTATTTTTAAGATGATGCCCTAGGCGAGCCAGAGCAGCATGGCTAGGGATCATCAGAGGTTGTAGAGCTAGCTAGAGGGATTGGAAGCATCCATAGCTTCAATCAAAGGAAGTGGGAAGAAAGAGGAGTTAGATGAGGACCCCAATCAGGTGGATAAGTTGTGAGTAATTATCTTGTTGGCCAAGAAAGTCCATTTCTTGTGCAGACAGTTAAGGAGGCCTAAAGCCCTAAATTTTAGGCATGAAAGTAGGAAGGATTGTACGGACACTTCAGGGGCCTAAAAACTAGAAAATATTTAGTGTCTCTGAAAAGGGTGTCTAGATCCTAAGCCTATTTGTCACTTGTTAATACATTTTCCCATGATAATGTAGAAAAGGTGTCCAAATAGGGCTAATTACTTGTAGCCCTATTTTGGGGGTAATTGGATAGGTTCTTGGAGCTCGTTTGTGTTTTTGGAGAAAAGTGAGTTTGTAGGGGTTGGAATTGGTCATTTTGACATCTTCATATGATACATTTAAAATTTGGTTAAGATTGGAAGCCATTTGAATCAGATTGTGCAAATGGGCAAGAAAGACCAATTTGGGCCTAGTATGAGGTTTGCAAAGTGGTGAGTTCTATTTTGTTGGTGTTTACTAGTTGAAGAAAATTAGGATCTTGTGATAAGATACCTAAGGATCCTACAGTGAATAGAATAACCCTAGTAGGTCAGTGATTAACCTAAGAGACCCTAGAAAAGGTCTAAGGAGAAAGACTATTACTACATCATTTTCTATGTGGAGGAACATGTGACAGATTTTTGGATCCATATTTTTAGAGTTATGGAACTAGTGATAGGTTTGCTATACATTCCATGAAATTTTCTGCCTCCAAGACATGAAGGTTAAATTTGTAGGACATGGCCAATTTTAGTTAGCACTATCCTAAGGATATTCATTTTAAAAGTCAGAAGATAAAAGTACCAGGGTTCTATTTGATGATATAAGCTTTGGTTATTGATCATGTTGTTGATATTCATGTTTTGTCACTGATATCAACATATATTTCTTTGGAGAGGAAAAATTGGTTACTTGACTGCCATAAGTGTACGGAAATTGTACAAATGATTTTGAATGATAAAAGTTGGATTTATGAAAAAGGATGTGTATTGACCTTATTCCTAAGGTATCTTTGCTTTATGTTGTATATTGTGGATGCTACAATTGATTTGTTGAAGAATGGTTTCTAGACTGTAACTGTGATTCTACACAGAGTAGGTCTCTGTGTTTTGGGTATATCTTTCTAGTGAAGATATTTTAGATGAAGCGAGATTAATAGTGGGAAAAAAACATATATTGGGATAATGGGTTGAGTTTTATTGGTGTTTAATGACCGGTGACATCAGTTCTAGCATGTACTCTAAAGAAGACCTAATTGTTGGCCGACTTCAGAAATATAGTGTGTAAAATGAATTGTGAGCCTGGATTGTGGATCTGGAAGTATAAGTGATGGATTACATATGATGTTTACTTATTTTAGGTACCATGTGTATCTTAGAAAGGGGTTATATAATTATTTGTACACAGGAAAGGCTTAATTGGGTAACCTGATTAATTATTTGTATATTAGGAAAGCTTAATTGGAAGACCTAATAAATTATTGTAAGAGGGTATATATGAATCTTATTTTATTTTGAAAACATGTGACAGAGATTAAAAGGAAGAGAAGTGAAATTTTTGAAGCTTGGTTGATTGTTGGATGTACAGAAGAATTTATGAGAAGAATACTTCATTTAAACTGACCAAGCAAAGAAACTTTCTACTAGACAGTTCACTGGATTATGTATTTTCTTTATACACTTGTTCAGATTGTAAATCCTTGAGGGTGGATTTAACCTTCTTTGAGAAGTGTTCCTTGGTAGTGAGCCTACTATTTCTCTTGACTCCTAATAGATATTGTCTCCTAATAGGGACTATGTACTGTAATATTGTAACAAGATCCTAACAGGGCTAAATCTTTTAACAGGGATACTATACTATCAGTACATTATTTGTGGGTGTTAATTCCCACCAGGGTTTTACCTTTAACAAAGTTTCCTTGAAAACAAATATTGTGTTATGATGTTGACATTTACTGTGTTATGATTTACATTTACAGATTTGGTTTACAAAGTTTAAATTTTAAGAATCTATATCACAACTAATTCACCACCCCTCTCAGTTGTCTTGTGGACTATTATTCCTAAGAATGTGTATTAGAGCTTGTGGTCCTTAGAGAGAATGTTTAATATCTTGAGGTGATCTTGAAGATGACTTACTATAGGAAGGATAGTCCAAAGTTTGATCCTGAAAACTTTGATAGCTGGCCGAACAAGATGAGAACACATTTGCTATGTATGGGGATTGATTACTAGATGATCACAAAGAAGAATGAAAAGATAGCGACCGAGGATGGGTTAGACAAGGCTACTGAAGATGAAAAGAAGCTATTTTCATGTAATATGGTTGCAAGGGAATCTTTGATCAGCGCACTTTCAGAAGGATAATTCACTGAAGTAAAGGACTTGGATTCTGCACATGAGATCTAGACAAGATTGGAAGCATTATATATTGGAGATAAGTTTACAAAATAGGAAAATCTAGAAACCTAGAATACAAATATGGAATCACTAAAGATGAGAGAAGAGTAGAACATTAGGGCATATGGACAGAGAATTACTAAAGTGGTTATTGGTATTAGAAACTCTGGAGGTACTTACAGTGAGGAATAAGTGATTGTGAACATACTTAGATCCTTGACACCTCCATATAGAACCAAAGTACAAGCTATAGAGGATATTATACCTTTGACTCCAAACTTTACCAGAGAGATGTTGATTGGAAAGATAACTACATTTGAGGCCACAGAATTGGGAGACACTTTACCTAAAGTTTAGTCAGCATTCAAGGCAACCGTGCACAAGAAAAAAAAAACCTTATCTAGAAATGCAAGCACCAGTAGTAATTACCTAAGGGAAGAAATTGTAGCCTATGTTGATGAATGGGAACATATAAAGGAAGAAGAAATAAATCTAGATGAAGTCATGGCATTTATTGTGATTGGCCAAACAATCATCTCAGAAATGCATAGCATTGGACTACTACTTTAGGATTGGACACCCTAAATGGCTGCTAAGTTGATTATTTAGTCTCATTTAATTATCGACAAGGGACATAAACTTGGAATGGTGTTTGCAAAGTATATGCTTCAAACCTCCTTGATTCTCATTTCTAAACCTATGGAATCGAAATACATTATGCTTCAGGAATCTATACTATCTCAATTGAATGTAGTTATGCTAAGAAAATAGTAATCACGAGTAGGGGTTACTCTACTCACTTATGTTGCAGGAACAGTGCACCAATTCTATTACTAGTGGCTGCAGGAACAACAAAGTTCTATTTACTTCTTAATGAGAAAGGAAATAAGTTTGAATCTAATAAAATGATTCACTAACCAAGTGGGCCCCCTTGGATGAGTGAACAGATTTGCAATCACAATAAGAGATTGAAACTCAAATTATGCACTCTATTCATTCATGAAGGAAATGTACTTGGAAAATAAACAGTGCTACAATGTCAAATTCTATTCCAGAAATTGTATCAATTAACTCTCTCCCATGGAACTATAGAATTCCACTTATTTAAGGAGGAACTTCATGAATACCTAAATCTAGGATCACTCCATTAATGATTATTAGTAACGGATACATCATGCTCATAACTGAAATCTCAAACAACAATAGTAGGTCTTCAAGTTCTTCCCAGAATATAGCATGCAGTGGTTCTAGATCTACACGCGGTGTCTTCACAGGAACTAAACTAACTTGTTCCTCCATGAGAGTTCTGTGAAACACCCATCTTCAACCACTTTACTTAATTCCCTACTTTATGCTGGTGCTTCTGAAGGTAACAGCTGTTATTGACCCTTTCAACACCATGCTGGAATTCTTGAATGTGCAATAACTTGACTCCTACAAAATGGTTAGTATACATAACTTCCAACGCATAAATATATTTTATCATTTAATACTAAGAATGAAGTGTGAGATTTCATTCAATATTCTTGCACAACATTCGGCTACAGGAAGGGGACTACACATAAACATAGCATAGGGAAAATGACTATCTATTCAACATGCAATCACTTATATCCTGCAACTGCTATCGATCAGTTATAAGAAAAATACATTATGTTTTTACCATCCTTTTTACCTACTTATGTACTTACATATAAAATATATAAAAACCATAATTTTAAAGTCTGCTGCTTTGAAAACAAAATGCTTAAAAAGGAAAGTAAACACATGGAAAATATGGCCTTTTGAGAGGCTCATCATTCCCCCCAATTGCACTATTAATGGTCCCCAGGAATCATGATATTGTGGATCCTTTCCCTAAGCCTCAGGTCGCTGGCAGTCTTCTCCCCTAGTTCATCAACAACATGATTGAAGTATCCATGGCTTTTCCAAAGTCTATCCTACCTCTATCTTTCCTTAACCATATCATGCTCAACTGCGTTCTCATTTACTGCCAGCAATGGCTGCAGGAAGATTAGAGGTTGAAAATGTAAGGGCATCCAATAATGTACCTGTGTGTGGCCCAAAATTATAAACCATGGGACACAACAAGTAGCAAGAGTTAAATTTTGTGGAGAATGGGGCTCCCTAATTTTTTAGTCATTGGGCATCCTTATCCACTGCTGCCTATAAACTGCAATTGTGGCCTCAACATCTTGTGAAGAATGTTGTTCCCAATATGCATACCCCTATTCTCTGACTGGAAGAACCTTGCAAGACCCACTAGGGTTCATTATGATTGATATCCAATCAAGGAATATCCACCTAGAGCTTTGAACTTCAGGCCTCATCATAAGGGGTGTGTCTATCTCACTGCTTCAATATGGGAGAGCTTGATGCTCTCTGCTGATCTCATTCTGAATCAAAGACATAACTACCCTCAACTGCACATCTCCTACATAAAGAAGTGAATTCCATTCTCTGTTGTCAGGCATAGCTAGATTGTGTAGATATAAGTCACATAACATATTGTTGATGGGATAGGTGCTGACCGAAAGGCATCATATAATTCATGAGGTGTAGCAATGGAAGTATTTAATCCTTCAACAATCCTTGTCAATTGAAAATTAACAAATTATTCCTTAAGAAACAATGCATAAACTAGAGAAGGTGACCTACATGCCATTGCTGTAGGAATAAATTTAGTGATCTGCTCAATTCTCCTCTCCAATACTGTAATTTGATTTGTTTTTTGCTCAAGCTGACAAGCCTCCTCCTCAATTATCCTTTTTAGTTTTTTTGTCTCTAGTTCCCATTGTGTCTTTTCCTAGGTGATATTTTAGTACAAATTTAATCCTACTGCTAATGGTGTGGATAAATCTGAGGGTGTCATGGGTCTTTGGTATAGGACATTAATCCACTCAGATGAAATTTGAGGGATCTTTACTTTCTCCACATTAGTGAAAGTAGCACCTTTCCCCTTGTCACAAGTGACAAGGGTTTTTATCAAATCGTTCACTTGGGATGATTCAGCTGCCTTGGCTAATGTGTCCAATCCATCCTTGCTCAACTGCTCAAACACTTCTTCTCCAATGCCCTCATTTACTACATGAAATTCATCAGCAGGAGGATTCTCTAAACTTTCATCAGAATTTTGACCAGAATTATTACAAAATCCCTCCATTTCTAAAGAATCCTTGTCACTATCCACAAGGATAAATTCAACTTGTGGATCAGTTGTAACTTCATCATCCACAACCTGGGCTAGGGTATCACTATCTACTATGTTTTAAGTCATTGCCTCCGAAGAGGACTTTTCTGCAGACTCAGAGGATTCAACATTTATAATTGAGTCAGGGGTTTTGCTTGCTTTACTAACACTAGTAGAAAGTCTAGGACTCTTCCTCAAAAGAGTTTGAAAAGAGCTCATAGGTTCCTTGCATTTCTTTTTGGTGGAGGACACCTCCCTTGTAATGGCTATAGGAGGTTCTTATGGTGTTTCCTCCTTAGAAGAAGGCAAGGGTTCCTCAGGCATCTTATTCATATTTTCATTATCAGCTGGCTATTGTTCTGGAGTCATTTCCTATGTATCTATAGTTTTATCTTTTCCCTTTACAATAGTAGACCTAGTTTCTTCAGACGGTGAAGTGTCAGGAGCGGCAGCAACTTCTCTAGTTTTTCTTTCCTTTTTATTAGAAACAAGAGTGCTATCATTGCAGGATCTTTTCCTAGATAGGGTAGGTCTAGAAGAGGATGCTTCAAGAATGGGTTCTATTTTATGTATTACTTTATGAACCCTCATTGCCATATTAACCCTACTACCTACACCCTAGCCTCTCAAACCAACCACCCTAGGTGCTAAATCTTCCATAGCCAATAATTCCTCTGAAGTCCCATTTGACAGTTTAATTAATTCCATTTCTACAACTAACTTAATTAAATAGTGATGGGAAATATATTGCACTTTTTTTGACTGAACAAGAGATGCCTGCTTTTTCACAATATTAAAAAGAAATCTAGGTAAGTCTACTAGCCTATTTTCATGGCGGAGGGTGCTCAAAATCTTGAAATGCAGCCCATGCAGGTACTTATAACATCCCTCACAGGTGAAGTAAGATATTATAAATGTGGCTGGCTATAAAAACTCCATTGGAAATGACATTCGTGAAGTGCCCTACTTCTTATCAATATCCAACTGTGAGTCACTAAGCAGGGTAAATTGTGCCCTAGCCGAGAGCAAGTCAATATCCTTTGTCCATTTTCCCCTTCCTGTGGCAAATTTGTAACCTCTACAATGATATCTTAAAAAAATTCAACCCTCAGACCTTTCACTACTACAAATCCATTGTTCAAAGCATTCAGAAATTGAAAATCAATTTCATCTTCAAAGCCATTAAGGCTTAAGCAGTAGTCCAACCATCCCCATTTCTGGAACAACTCACAGGAAGCCGGGTCCCAAAGTAACACTTGATGATACATTGGCTTGTGCCTCTGAAGTTCTCTTAGAATTCCAAATGATAAAGAAAATAGCTCTGCAAGATATGCTCAGTTGCTACAGAAAACTTAAAAATTCTTTGGCCTTCTTACGGACGCAAGATTGTTTTTGTTTTGCTTTTAGAGAAAAATTGAAGTACATGGTGCTGATGGCCATGGATTTCATCGGGTTTCCTGGGAGTACTGTTGCCTACCTCATGATTCTGGAGCCTTGGGCCTTATTTCCACCCAGAAGCAAGGCCTCACTCTTTGTGCGAAGTGGATTATCCGAGCTCTCACTGGTGATGAGGCATGGAAAATTCTTGTCAGACATTGCATCTCCGCTGGATTTCCGGTCCAAAGGCCAGCTTGGAAAGGAATTGGCCTCCAGACCTTGCTCATAATGAGAGAACCTGTTCAAATCCAGGGTACCTTTGTCATCAAGAGTATTTGGAAAGCTTGGGAAGCTATTAAGCCTTGGCTTCGATGGGATGGGGATGCTTTCCGTAATGGGCTCCCTTTCAATCAGCAGAGCCTCTGGTGGTCTCCTCTATTTTCCATACAGGGTATACCCTTGGCCAAAACTCAAGGGGCTTGTGCTCTACATTTTTTCAAACATGGCATTCAGACTCCCAAAGATCTTTTTTCCAGAGTCTCTATGGGGCTCCGATCTTGGGAGGATATGCAGGTTCAATTTCGGCTGGCTTGTTCTGATCGCCAGACTTTTGATCTTTTGATCTCGGCTATTCCTACCAATCTACTTCATAAGATTGGCATTTAGGCTACTAGGCCTTGGTTGAAGGATTGGAAATGGTATCCTGCCACACCTTTCAACAATTACAAGCCAAGACCTGGTTATAGGTGGTTATCTCCGCATCTTCTGATGGTGGATATCCTTAACCAGAGATGGCATCTTCATTCAGCCACTTCCCACTCGAGCTCTCACTTTCACACCATCTAGACTGCCATTATGGAGCCCAAGATGGCTCTTTTTTCTTGGTGTCTTTTGTTTCAAGGTCTCCCAGTCAGCCCTAGGCTTAAACATCTGGGGGTTCATGACCCTCGATGTCCTTTTTGCGGTCACCCTGAGACCTTTTTGCACATCTTCTGGTTTTGTAGGAGAGCTCAACAGTATTGGCAGTGGATACATGATTTTTTTAAGCCCT